>WBNH01005534.1:121666-216081 GCA_013401255.1 Urocolius indicus
GGGAGGAGTGGGGAGCAGGTGGTCTTAAAGGGCTGGTTGGACTCTTCATCTTTGTACCATTCTGTGTTGTTTTGCTTTGATTATGTTTTGGGGTTTTATACTTTAGTTGATATTATTTTTCTGTTTTCTTCCCCAAACCGAGCAGCCTGGTCTGTTTTGTCCTGCACCTTAAGCGGCAATTAAGCTCTCCCTGCCCTTTAGCAATCCTCAAGTCCTTGGTACTTGAGGCTAATCATGGTCTTTTGTTCCCTGATGGGCCTAAACCAGGACACATGGGAGAATAGTACTATTAATCTTAGGGTCATAGGTCTTGTCTCACCTTGGGGATCAAAGAAGATTGTTGTGTGTTAACCCCAGTATTCAGCTCAGCCCCACACAGCTGCTTGCTCACTCCCACAGTGTGATGGAAGAAACCATCAGAAGAAAAAGAGTCAGAAAACTCGTAAGTTGACATAATGACAGTTTAATAGGTAAAGTAAAAGTTGGTCCTCAAGCGAGAACATTACAGCTACACTTGTCTTGTGGATGGCATGTGCCACAGGGAAAAGAAAGAGACTCAAAAGTCCCAGCTCATTCAACCTCTCTTCTACACTCATGGAGACCATAAATTGCAGGAACCTACTGGGAAATGGCTTGCTAAACTCTTCCTCACTTTCTCTCTTTATGGAATTGCCTAGTCTGTATAATGCAATAACCCCTTTTTTAATCCTCTTTCAAGGTTAATAAGTTGCCCCTAATACTGACATGATAAATGTATGAGACTAACACTTGGCTAATTGCTCTCTCCTGCTCTGAAGGTGAGAAAATAATAAGCTTTTACACACTTATGGTTATAGTGGAACAGAAAAATCTTCACTTCATCTTACTTGGAAGTATGTGCATGTTTGCCAATACATATCATATAGGTATGCATATATGTAGACACAGGTTGATATCTATGGAAATGTGTGAGTGTGCATCTCTTTTTGTGGCTTATATTTCCACCAGAATATATGGTGTCATTTGATAGTTTATGTATGTTTATTTGTTGTGCATTAACACTTCCAGTCATATACAGTCCTTCAAAGGTCTCCATAGTTCTGTCTCAGCTGTTTTTTACAGGTAAAGTGTTGCTGCCCATAGGAATGTGCAAGGAAAAGGGAGAGTTTGTTTCCAGTGACAGTTAATCTACAATAAAACCACTTTCAATGCCTCACCAGAGAAATAGATCTGGAACTTGTAGCTACTCTACAGGTTATTCTGAAATAGGTCAGTGATATGCTGACAAATGAACTGTATTCATTTTTGCTAGAGCTGCAGGGAACTTCAGCTTCCTTGAGAGATGCAGGGAATAATAAGGTGCAATTATTTGAATGTTACCAAAGTAAAAATATACATTGTGCCCAATATTCCTCTTTAACTTCACAATCTCCTTGCATCACCTCTGAATTATGCCAATTCCCTGTCAATTTAGAGAAGAATTTTCTCAGTGTGGAAACTAGAGATCAGCAGGTACCACACCATCAGGATGCAATAAGGATGACATTTGAGAGGCATCTTTGACTTGTTACAATATTTCACAAGCCAGTGTTGCAGTACAGCTGCTTCAGGAAGTAGATTTCTAAAGACAGAAGCAGACAGACATCTTTTATGATGTGACACATCCCTCAGTAACTCCGTTAAGTGCACTTTCAGTATAATGGTATGTATGTATGCCTTGTGAAAGATTGCAGTTGGTGAGTAAAACAATTGGGCCAAAACTAATCAAGAGAATTTATTAAATCAGAAATTTGAATTCAATGCAGAGATTAATTTAAACTAGAAGAGTTCCATAAAAAGGTTAGAATGATATAAATGATGAACAGCAAGATTTTGCTGGCCTTTACTCCTGCAGTTTCCTGTTCTTTCTTTCTCTTTCCATGTCTTCGTTAAAGGCTATTTCAAGTCACTGAAAAACACATTTGTTCAACAGAATCCTCAAAATATTCTATTATATTTCTTGATAATTCAAATTCTTCACCTTTTGGGGTGGAAGAAAAAGTTATAGGTGAATGAGAAAAAAAGAATTAATATATGTGGCCACTAATTTACTGCTTCAGCACATCAGAGATGGAAATAGTCACAGTGATATTTTTTTATTCTCAATATTGAAAATTTTTAAAATTAAGAAAACACAAACCCAGCAATGATTTCTAGGAAAAGCAAATTTTCCATCTCTCTGAGAAAGGCCATTTGGGAAGGCAAAAATAATCGAATATGCCCTGCTTTCTTTTCACTAAAGTAGACATTACATAAAACTGCGTCATCATTGGTTTAGTCAAAGCATTTTTCACTTTGAGATTTTAGAACATTACTGGTATTTATTTTTCCGCTGAGTTCATTCTCAAGCTCTTTCTGAATATGCATAAATAAATTCCTGCCGTATATACTCACTTTTAACAGCAACAGTTTAATTGCTTTCGTCATAAGGGCCTGTAAATTAACAATAACAAAGAAGTTATGTTTTCATTGTGATCATGCCTCAAAAAAAGTAGTCCAAGCATTCAAGACAACTGGCCAAGGCAGAACTTGGGGATATGGGAAAGACAGAAGAATTTCATGGATCCAAATTTTAGACCATCTTGGATGCACTTGGCAGTAATTAACAAGTAAGAATCTTCTCTGCAGTCTACATAAGCATTCATATATGAGGAAAAGATCTGTGTGCCTGTTTGTTCACAGCCAGAGCAGGGAAAGCTGGTTTCAGGGTAACAGCTCTTCTCATCAAGCCACAGCAGGTGAGGGAGAAGGACCACCAATATGGATTTCTCATCATTTCACTTTGTTGCTGGTGTCAGGAAGAGAATGTGAAGCTACTTAAGATTGCCCATCCTTTCCTAGCCCTCGATCTGCTTGCAGCCTAGCCCTCACTTTCCTCAACAGTTTCTCTATCTGTAGAATGGAGGAAAGAAGCACTTCCCTGAAGCTGAATCAGCAGCAAAAGTATTCCCCTGTTCTTTAAATAAGATGTGTGTGCTGTTGTTGTCTATGCCTGTGATTTGCTCCGATGAGAGCTGCCAAGGCTTCCAGCATGGTGAGCATCCATCACCTAATATATCTAACAAGTTGGGATAGCCTGTTCCTACAGCTTTCTGTCTCTTTCACCTGATCTTCTGGCTTGCAGTTAAACAGCTGCATAAGGAAATGAAGAAAAGTCTTTTCTCATTTTTTTCACCCACAAATTGGTAAGTATAATTTCTTTTCAGTGCACAGTTACTGATTTTTCAGTAAGCAGTGCCTCACAGATACACCTGTGAATAATCTCAAGGCACCACTCTGACAGTCTAATCTGACCAACAGCACAACATAGGTCACAAGACTTTCAGGATTGAATTATTTCTGTTTGGATAAGTGTGTCCTCTATGGAAGAATGATTATTTTTAATGTCACAGTTTTCAAGATTGGAGAATCATAATTCAGTAGAAAATCTTCCAGGTTTAACTACACCCATGGTTTAAAATGTGCTTCACATTTTTAGGAATCATCTCTTGTGAAAGTAATTTGAAACATTCAGGTTACTGGATGGCTACAAGTTCAGAAAATAATCCAAGTAAACTTTCTACAAGACAGAATGTGTTGTTTTCCTGGAACACTTTTTATTTATAATCTTGGTTTTCAGTGTTTGAAATCTATAACTCTCACACTGACACATCCGTCTGACCTTGAGTCTATCTATTTGAGGTGTATTATTGAAGACTATAGGGCCTTTGTTTTTCTTTTAGACTTTGCATGACTTGGAACTGATAATGACATATGTATGCTGGCTAACACTCTCCTGAAGGAACCTGGAGTGATGGGAATGTTTACCGCACTGGACAGGCTTCCTGTAAAAGCTCATTCTTCTTGCAATAAGGCACCTACCCTTGCTTGACCCTGCATTTGATGTCAAGATAATATGTTGCTAAGGATGTGACAAGCTCAGCATAATTTTCCTTCACTAGGAGCTGAAATGCAGTCCAAGACAGAGAAGGGTTCAGAGAAGGCAAGATCCTGTTTAATTGCAAATATCTATAAAATTAGTGGGAGATAAATTGGTTTATGACTTATGAATAACAAAAGAGCTACGTTTTCAGTTTCTAATGTGGCCCTTGAGCCTACTGTCTGGTATAGATGTAGACTTTGGCACTCCTTATATATGTGATAATACAACAACACAATATCACCCCTGTCCATCTTTTTAGAACAAATTTACATATTTACCTATCTTACATTCACATACTCTGTAACAAGTACTCTGAACTGAATCAATAGCGATATTTCTGTTGAATTTTCTATTCACTGAAAAATGAAAATTAACAACTACTAAGTTTTATGTATTTCAGATAAAATTAAAAGGAAAAAAAAAGTCATTTATTGTTTTCATATATTTCCAAAACTAAGGAGAAATTTCCACATTTTTTTCATTGCAAGCTGCTTTTTTCTTTCAGTCTAAGGCTTGTATCTTCAAGAGTCCCTTTAACAGGAAGTTTTGACCTGTTTCTCCATTAACTACAATATTTTTTTTAACATGAAAAAAATGTGGACAATAAAGGTTTTAAAATAATTTAAATAAAAAAGAAGTAATTTCATTTTTGACAATGCTAAATAACTTTTGCTTTTTCAAGCAAAGGCTCATCCTTCCCAACATTTTCTGATACTAAAAAATTGACTTTTGCCAGTGATCCAAACACCAAGGTATTAACACTGCATAACTTCAAAGAGATGAGAACTGACTCATTACTGAGCAACTTGTGCACTAAAGGATTTCACCAAGAATCAGGGCAAAGGCATGATTCTAACAGAAAATATGGCAGACTCTTGAGATGGTTTGCAAATTGACCTAACTTAACATCTTCAGATGTTAACTGTGCTGAAGCCCAATATTACCAAACCCATGCTTCATTTTCTGAACCGTCCTCTTATACACTTATATAGTCTTTAGGTAAACTGTCAGAGTTTCTTTTACGGTTGAATATCATCAGAAGATTACCCTTACATAAAGGAATCCTCCAAAGGACAAAATGATAGAACTCAAGACTAGACTAAAGCTTTATTTTACCTCTTAAGAGACTGATTCTTCCACTATCTTTTTCTCAGTAAATATAAGCTCTTTTTTTCCCCCTAAATGATATATTCTCTTTGCACCATGTCTCTTGCTACAGTCAAAGTTAGCCTGCCTTTCCTGCCTTCCTTCATTCATTTCTTGATATCACAGGCCGTTTCCAGTGTTGAATAAGTGTAGACGATTTGAAGACAACACAGAACAAGGATATGACTTCGAAGGTATGAAAGGTTTGTCACTGAATTGTGTGTGCTGTAAGAGGTTAAAAGGACACAAATGACTAAGACTGTGACAGTTTACACAGCATGCAAGACAAATTGTAGTAACTTACAGTCTATTTCTAAGGATGAACTCAATTATCTCTGCTAGCTGTGAATTTAAAAACAGTTATAAAAGCAAAGCTTACTAAAACCAACAAGACTTATAAAATCAAAACAAACCACTGCACAAAATTATATAAGGTTGTATCAATAAATAATATTCATATTTATTTAGCCAAAGGCTATAGTAGTAGTTATATGTCAACAGAAACATCACAATACCCGAATTTGGTAAGCTTATCAATCAGTTCTGATACATTTGCTGTTGAGGGGGTAAAAGTATAAAGCACCTGTTATCTATAGGTAAAAGTGACAGGCACCTTTGCTGCCCTGAGGGTCTAATCAGGCCATGCAAGCCAGGTAGAGGAGCATCTGGTTATTATTTAACCAATGTTGGAAAATAAAGGATTTAGAATATTCTAGTAGGCCAGAGGGTTTTTCAGGGTCACCACACCTCTAGGAAAGAAAAGCCTAGTGACAAATCAAATCATGGAGAGTCTGATTTATAACTTTGTTTGAATCACAAGAAGATATTTCTCTTAAAGCACATCTTTTAAACATTAACAATTAGGAAACAACAAAGCAATCTATTGAGATTCTACTTTGCAATATATAGCCTTCTTACACACACCTCAGTTTCTCCCATTCTCCTATGCTAAACTAGAATATCTCCATCTGTTAAGATGCAGCCTCTCTCGGTTTTGCTGTGGTCTTTACTGTCTCCTTCTCTCTTGTCGTCAGAAGAAGTGGAGAGCAAAGAACTCCTTGATACCATGTTCACGGCATTCCTGCTAGAGTCATTCTTTCTTTTTATTCTGTAACTAATACACAAAGGCTAAGATAAAAAAGGTATGATTAGGAAAAAGGACTTCAATCCATACCTACACTGTTCATTTTTGTGTGGTTACTCTCTCAGATACAATCATTGCCTAACACACAGTTCTTATTTTTTCCCTAAGCTTCAATTAATTGGACTTTCTTATTCTGAGACACAGGTAAAAATACATTCTGACATCTTTACTGCACAAGCAACCTAACCACTGACACTGGCTCCTATCAGAGTAAGTTACCCATTGGTGTGAGTCAGAGTACCATAACTACAATTTATTGCTGGTAGAAATTGTAGAATACACATCTTTGGATAAGATTTTTTTTTTTTTTTAAATTAAGATGGAATGACAGAGATACCAGAGTGGAAAGAAGGGCAAGAGCATTTTTGTGCAAGTAAATGTCTGCTTAAGAAAAGTGTACCATTACTGCGCTTCTGCAAATAGCAGAGAGACACGAGGATGAGCCCAGATTTTCTCCTCTGGAGGACTATCTCCTTCCATAAAGGTGTCTTTAGAGATGTTGTTTCTCAAGCCAAAGTTGGTCTAGAAGTTTTCTTGAACAGTCCAATTTATCCCTGCAAAGTCCTGTTCCAGTGGAAATTACTTTCCTGCTCTAGATAGATATGACACCACAGCCATCAGACCAGCAATTCAGATTTCAAAGATTTCAGGTCATCATGAAGGAGAACATGCAACATTTCTTCTGAAATGCTAATACCTCAGGGACCAGAGACCATAACAAGATACAGCCTCATGGTTTTAAAAAAACAGGGTTTCCAGTTTGGAAAACCCCTATTTGACCACATACTTTTTCAATGGATTGTTGCATGTATGTCATCTGCTCAAGAAATGCAAACCTTTCTGTGCTTGCCAAGCCTCTAATGTCACCAACAACTTGCACTGGCTATGGAAAGGTTGCTATCACTAATCCTACTAATAACATCAATTTTCCCAGCCTCAGTTGCTTAATAGACTCACAAGATGTATACACTAGTGGTTTCCTTCATTTGCTGTCAAAGCTGAGGTCAAAAATAATCTCAAGAGATCCCAAACCTGGCCTTTTCAAAATTTTATACTTGTCAAACTTTAGTGTGGAAGATGGATTATCAATGTGAGCACTGGTAGAGCAACATTTTGACGTGTGCAATGCCTCAGATGGATTCAGAGATATGGATGTTTGTGTTTCAGAAGAATCAGAAACAGGATGATCTACCGGTGATGCTCATAATGGGCAAGTCTAGCTCGTGCCCAAAATGGACTCTTTGCATTTAGCATAACCCTGAATTCATTCTTCTCTTTCTAGGTGCAAGAGCAATCAGGCAAACAGTAATGTCATTCGTATTGCCTCCCACTCCTCTACAATTAGCTTTCCTTTTAAAAGCCTGCTACAGGCTATATTCACTGTGGGAAGGAACTGCAAATTGCACAGGAAACCTATTTCCCCTCAGGGAAGGAGTGGGCCATAATTTTATTCCTTAACATTATAAATTATGCTTTTCTTTGCTTTAAAGGTTAGAAAATGCAGTGAAGATTAATAACATCACTGTTATTAATTATGACCTACTAAAATACAAGTTTCCACAATACGGAGGGAGTATTCTCAGTGGGAGACTACTCTGCTGGTGAAGAGAAATGACTTAGGAAATAGCTATGCCTGAGTCAGCTGTCAGAAAGCAATTAGAGCTTCTCTCCAGCACTTGGAAAACAGGCAATAGTAAAATTGACTAATTGTATTTTTTGAAATAAACCAGTCAGACAATGCACAAAAAACATAACCATCATACCTTGTGTCAAACTGGAGTCACAAATCCTGTGCAACAAAATGGTAGCAAAGAGACACAACAAGACAGAGAGCAGTAAGAAGATCCTGACATCAGTAGCAGATTAGATAGACTGGCAGACCACTTGTAAATAATGATGCAATGTTCACTTTATAAGCCAACTGTCAGGAGTTACATATTATTTTTACTCTTATACAGAGAAGGGACAAAGATAATTTATTAACAGACTGCACACCCAGTCCATGAGTTAGAACATACCTGCAGTGGAAGCAGAATATAATTTCCAAAAGGAGTTAAATGATGGATCTAAAAAGAAGTTCAGCTCCCAGAGCACTGAGCACTGACCATCATAAATACCTATAGGGAGATACTGTCAGGTTACAAGGATCTTTGTGCTATGCACAGATGGCCTGGTACCCAAAAGACATAACAAGGCCTATTTTGAGTGCTTATTCATAGAGCTAGACAAATATGGAATGCAAATTGCTGCGGCAATAGGGAATGCCGTCAGATTTGTTGGCAGGCCAGTGGCATCTGCCCTTAAAAGTCAGAGAATAAGTACAGGCTGTGCTCTGGAAGAGATGGTGGCCAAACCAGAATCCCTTTCCTTACTAAAACCACTTTCTGCCCATGCTGAACAAGAAAGGGAAAAAAGAAAAAAAAAAAAAAAAAAAAAAGAGGAACAACCCCAAAAAGCATGACTCAGATTACAGCCACTGCAGTACATCTCATTATATCCTTTATGTTTTGGGGCATTTAATTATGTTTCCAGGACTTTGATGGTCTTTTTCTTTTTTTTAAATAATAATATAATATAATTAAATTAAATTTTATAGTTCTAGTGATTGATCTGTGTTTCTTGTATTTTAGGTTTCCTGTAAAGCTTTTGAGTCCAAATAAAAATGCTTTGCTTTTTTTTTTTTTTTGCTAGTTGAAAGAAGCAACATTAAATACTATTTGGAACATTTGGAACTGGAGACGAGTGATTTTCAATTAACATTAAATAGGGAACTGTTTAATATCAGTTGTTATTAAATGAGAACATTAGCATTAAATTAATGTTAAATACCATAGACAAACAAGCCAATATTAAATGCATTCAGCCTTTTACAGTATGCACTATTCAGTCAAGTTTCCTCAGCTAAAAGATGCTTCTTGACAAATAGGCATTTATCTCATTTATGCTGCTTTAGCTACTGACTCCATCTGATCTCCACTATAAATATTCACTGGATAAGACATTCCTGTAAATTTTGCTGTGCATTAATTCTATGCCTCCTGCCAAATAATTGTCCTTTTCTTTGCTCCTATTCTTTCAATTTCACCTCGCATAGATTGTTAACTTTATTTGCTGTTCCATAGGATGAGTTCATAGTGTTTGATGCTTATCCAATTTAAATAAAAGCAAACTGCTGATATCAATAAAACAATACCACAAAAAGAAGAAATGAATGCAGAAAAAAGTCTTGATATTTTTAAAAAGGCAACCAGTCCACACAATATACTCTTCACTTAAAGGAGCCATCAGCTTGGAGAAGAGGAAACTGAGGGATGACTTCATTAATGTTTACAAATACATAAAGGGCAGGTGTTAGGAGGATGGAGCTAGGCTGCTCTCAGTGATGTTCAATGACAGGACAAGGGGCAACAGGTACAAGCTGGAACATAAAAGGTTCTCAAGCTTCACTGTGAGGGTGTGGAGCACCTGAACAGGCTGCCCTTATGGGCTGTGGAAACTCTTTCCCTGGTGATATTGAAACACCTCTGGATGAGTTTGTGTTTGACTCTGTTAGGGGGTTGGACTAGATGGTCCCTTCCAGCCCTTGAGATTCTGTGATTCTGTGAAATCTAAGCTATTCATAATCAAAGAATTCTTGGGTTTTTTAGTCACCAGATGGGCTTTAAGCCATAGAGTGAAAAAAATCTTTTGAATTTCTGAATCCCATCTCATGCTCTTACACAGACTATGTTCTTAAACTCCTGGAAAAATTTTATCAAACTAACTTATAAATTAGCATGGGAATTTCTCAAAAGAGACAGCTATGCTTGGCATCTTGTGCTTAGAATTGATGTGAGTAGTGTAATGAAATCACAGTATAGATATAACTTAAAAGGAAATATTCATTTTTCTCATCTAAAGATGAGGAGTTCAGTAATCTAAAATTTACTTTTTCGGTGAGTTTGTGAGAGCCTGTTTGTGAGATGATCTGTTTCAGTTGAAATAAGAAGCAATTCTTGCAGTCTGCAAATATTTAGTCTTACTGAATTGTCTTCAGAGAAAAAAAAAGGCATTATACAGGAATTTGGTACAAAACATCTTGTCCTGTGTTTGTGAAGTGGCAACATGCTAGAAAACTGGTGTGAGAGTTTGATGGGTTTCCATGGAAACTGCCAGACTTAAATGCATGGGTGCACAAGCAAGCTTGCCAGGTGCCTCTTATTGGTTTGGAGAAAGGAAAAATTACATTTCCATGACAGCTATAGATTAGCTGAGCAAGTCTCTTTCCAAAGTGATGTACTTGCAAAAATAGATAAGCGCCAACCAGACTAAAATTTGTTTGCACTTTCTACAGCAAGTTATGCAATTTGATCTCCCCTTGAAAATGTCCAGGTTGCAGTTTCTGCCCACTGACTGTTTCACTCAAGATACTGTGATCTTCTGCTGCAAGGTAATTTTCTGGGAAAAGCTCACATCAGGTAGGATGAAGACACTAAAATTGAAACAGGGGAGTTGTTTCCTCAAAGAGTACCATACAAGCATTTTGGACACCAGTGAGATATGTGACAGAACAAACCACAAATACGGCTTAGTTGATAATTCTTTACATTCACTATACTAGTCTGCTGAGCTATTTTCAAAAATCCAAACAGAACCAGGCTCCCAGTTAGTATAAATCATCATCCCTCTGATGAAATCAGTGTCATACTGACAGCTTCTCTAAACTGGAGATTTAACACAATATTCTTCAATGGGCAGATATAGATTAGGCGCAAGGGACAGGCTAAATTCTACCTGGTGCCTCATGTACTCTTTCTCCGTGCAAATCTGTTGTCTTCTTCAACAACCCTTTGAGTATAACTGACATTTGAATAAGCAATGCAAATACCAAAATGTCACAGTCACACCAAATAAGAAAGAGAGTGAACATTTCAGGAGGTAATGACAAGGAGATTTAGACCCCTGAAAAACTATACAGGCATATGATTACAGTAACTGCTCCTTACTGCAGACTAATTTACCTTGGAATTCAACCGACAAGAAGTCTTTTCAGAGGCCATTTTAAAAACACTAGGGATAAAATCTCACAGAAGTCAATGTGCTAGTTTTGTCTGTCTGACAGGGAATTAGTTTTTCTACATTGAGGAAGACTCTGGGATGAGAAAAATGGGCTGTACAGAAGACGTATAGGAGGAATCCCAAAGCTTTGGCCTAAGTCCAAAGAACACAGTGCAAGCATAGAAAACATTTCATTGCTTTGTCTAGGTCCCCAAGTCTCACATAGCTGGAAGTGAAAACTTTATCAGTATGTAAGAATCTTCTAATACTCAGAGTTTCTGGGAAAAACAACTTTTAAACAGATGCCTACAGGTATTGTTTTCTGGGAAACAGTAAACAACTGGTGAAACTTGTGTGTCTGTATCCATGTAGGATGTAATTGCATCCCAGGAGTTTCATTCTCTGAAGGGAGTCTACACCCAAGACATTTACAAGACATGTCAAAGAAGAGAACACTGTAATTTACAGAGATAAAAGAAACCTTGTAAGTACTTAGGCTTATTCCTATACAAGCCAGAACAGCCTAGTAAGACACCAAATATGAGAGGTGCATTGAGGAGTCACTGAACAAAATCTGAGGACTTTCACAATGAAAATTCTGAGCTCTGTCTTTGCCCAGAAGGGCAGTCTTGCACAGCTGTTTGCCAAGATGGTGAGCTCAGATTTTTGGATCACTGTAACTATTAATTAAAGCTTTAATTAATAAAACCCATGACGAGTCCAACAATTAAGAAATACTTTTATTTAGTGGACCTTTAGGCATATATTTTAAATGTTTTTTTACCCCCTCTCAACTTCAGTGAAGGCTACTCAAAGTATTAATTCCACTCAAATTCAGAAATCTGGAGAACTATATGTAGTTGTGGACTGAATGTCTGAAGTGCTATCATGGTCACTAGAGATCTAAGGTTCTTTTGTTTTTCTTCATATAGGCCTATAGTGCTGTTTCAGTTATCCTGTGGTAACTTTTCCGTCTTTCATTTATGCACAGCAGATCACAGGATCCCCTTGTGCCCTGTGTTGTTTGCCAGTGCAAAGACATTAAGACAAGTACCTTAAAGGAATTTGAGTAGTTAGATATTTACAAAAAGGAGATAAATAAACCAATGATTCTCCTCTGGTTAGAATGGGTACTTATGCACCCAATTCACATCTTTCAGACTCCTAATGTAGGTGTCTACAATCACTTCCAGCTTCTCTTACTAAACCGTGGATACTTGTGTATGGGTCTTTATGCTTGGCAACACAACAAATGGTTTATCTAGCATCAAGTATTCATGTCAGTCGTACATGACTGTTTAAAAAAAGCTGTGTTTCATGTAACAGTCTCCTGATTATATATGCATATGGCTTTATATTAATTCAATAATACCCTTTTAAAAAGACCAACAACCCCACAGAGATTGTACAACGGAAGCCTAAGCCCAAATACTTTTTTTTCAGTACTTGTTGTTTCAGAAATTATTCCTTTACAAAACATATATTGTGTCTTTCTTAAGGACGTGGGTTCCTGCATCTAATTTAATGATAAACCTTTGAAGAGTCCAGGCATGACTCCTTCTGAAGGGTAGCTACCAAGATGCACAACTGTTGCAGATATTCTTCCTTTTCATACTACTTCTGTCACAGATGGGTCACTTGTGTTATAACAGTAGAGGAGGCGGGAATGAACATTGTCACTGCACAGAAGGCATCTGGTAGAGGTACAGAACAGTTTCTGAGTCCCATACATTGTTCAGTTGGCTGAAAACAGGACAATGTAACAGCTCTGGAAAAGGCACAAATGCGTGTTTTCTATATACATCCATTATGGTATATGGTACTTTTCCACTTTTTCATTTGACTAAATCACAGCTTCAGGATAAAATGATGAGACAAAAAGAACTTTGTACAAATGTATTTAGTATAACGGCTGAATGAGCTGACTCTGGAGAATCTTGCATGTTCAAGCAATTTTTTATTTCTGTTTTTTCTTGACACTAATTCTGTCTCTGGCTTCCTATAATACATAATTGATATGGAAATTAAAGCATGAGTGATAATCAAACAAGAAGTCACAGTACTTGAACTTTGTTATTCTTTCTTTCCTGGAGAAAATAATTTGTATTACAGTAACGCAAACTCAGTTACACTAAGCAAATATCAATAACTGAAACCAAAACCACAATGCTGGACAACAAGACGCTGGCTGCAGGATTTGTAGATTTTTTGGGAAACAAAACACAAGGCTTTACATGTTTCCGATGCCAAGGTTCTAATCAGGAAGCCTTTTAACCTCAAAGTACTATATTTTTAAAAGGAGACAAAAGACAAGAGCTCTCAGCGAGACTCTATAACTTCCTTTCATGTTGCATATATGTAATATTTATTACAGTACATATCTCTCTACTGATAAGAATCCTTTATCAAGTGGGAGATGCAGATTTACTAATTTACATCATATTAGCTGCAAATCACACCTTTCAACCCTTTGAAGCCTGTCAGAAAACACTGGTCACATAATGAGACTTGAATATAGCAAAGAATTGTTCTACACTAGATATAACCACTGTCTCCATGGAATAAGAGTACCAGAAAAGTACACAAAAAAAAAAAAAAAAGGAAAAAAAAAATGAAAACCAGGAGAGAAACACAAAACATTTTTTGGAAGTACATTTAACTTCTCAGTGGATATATGAGTTTTAATAAGTTTGAACTAACATAGCCATACACTCTCACAGATATGCATATCATCCAAATGTTGCAATCAAATGAGAATGTCTCAACATATAACACTCTCCCCATGAGCTTTGTACACAATAACTGAAAAAAAAAAGCATCCTAATAATGGTTTCCACCATCCTGAAACACACTTTGAATTCAGGCTCTACAGTTTTCACTTGAACAAGATACTGTGAAAAAAAAATCTCTTTGGCTGTGTGACAGCGAATTAATGAGTTGTATGAATAATAGGTCAAACAAAGCAATAACATTCTCGTCTTTCATGCAACAAGGCAAGAATCTTATGAAGCATTAAAGAATGTTATGGAATTCTTGAAAGTTCTACTTTACCTTTAAAAATATCTCTCAACTGTTTTGGGTGGATTTTGCAAGGGACAGCAAACACTCTTGCTGAAATAGTTATTGCTTCTGCAGATGTTGAGGGGGTTTCCTTCTGGGAAGGACTACACTCATGAGGACATGGGAGCAGCTTGTGTTTTCATGGAAGTTTCACTTGGAAGATAAATATGATATTTTGTGAACTGGTAACCTGAATATGGGACACAGATGTGCACAATGTAAAAAATACATTCATTTTATCTGACTTAATTCCTAAAAGTTAGCCACAGCTGAGGTACCTCAGGAATAGAACAACCACCACGAGCCAGCTAAGGACTTGCAAATGCTTTGATTCATCAAAGAATTATGCACATACTTTTGGATTTTAATCAAATGACAGAGAGATGCAAAGGCTTAAAACCAAGTACATACTTAAATATTAGCATGTACTACAAGTCTTCCAGAACTGAGGCAAAAGACAGTAAGAAAAGTTATCTTGTGATAAACTCATCTGGAAGTCATGTATTCTCCTGCAGCTTTTTAAGACATGGAGCATGGCTTGGGACAATAGTTTCTCCATTATACATGAAGATACAGCTCACTTTTCAGTAACAGTTCACAATTATAGGCTGTTCAATTAAAATTTGTATGCAACAGGATTCTTTACGATTGGCTTACTGCATCTCTCAAATTCATATAGTCTTTTGAGAGCTGGCTGGAAGGGATCTCCATATGCCTCAGGTCCTGCCTGCAGAAAGAAACAGGGATGTGGCCAACATTAGATCAGATCAACTATTGCTTGCCTACCTGAGTCCTGAGAACTTTTCTAGGACAGAGAGTCCATGTCCTCGAGGTCTTGAGTAAACTGTTCCAGTGATGCACCACCCTCCCAGTGAAGAAGTTTGTCCTAATGTCTAACCTGAATCTCTAAAGCTGCAATATGTGACTGTTGCTCCTTGTTATACCGTCTGCCACTGTTGAGAAGGATTTGCACCTCTTCAGCTCCCAATCAAACATCTGTATGCCGTGTTTGTTTGACCAAGAGTATTCATCAGGCTAGGCTAGTCCGGCTCCCCATCTTCTTCTTGTATACCTGTGCTCCAGGCTCCTGCTCATCCTGTTAGTTTCCTACTCAACCCTCTCTAGACTCTTTTCTTACCTATTGTGCTACAGACTTGAAACCATTTGATGTGCAGCTTCACCAGAATCAAATTATCAGGTCTCCTTGGACTGCTGACCACACCACCTCTGATATTGCCCACTATGCAGTTTGTGTTGTCTGCAGTAGATCATACTGCTAACTCACAGTTTGGCAACCAGTGTAATTCCCAGTCCCCTTTCAGCCAGGCTGTTCCCAAACTGCCTGATGCCTGGTGTTAGTCCTTCTCAAGTGCAGAACTTTGCAATCCCTTTCCTGCACTCCATGAAGTTCCTATTGGCTCAATACTCACATTTCTTTGGATTGTTACTCTACTTTTCAGCATGTTAAGATTTCCCTCAATTTAGACTCATCTGCAAATTTGCTAAGGGTACGTTCTGTCCCTAAAGTTGAGTAATTAATGTTAATACAAGCTACAGGAATTAGTACTGATTAGATGTTATTCTGTGGTACTCCCAAAGCTGATGTGAGAAAAATGAAACATCCCAGTCAGGATTTCTAACCAAGTATGAAATGCCAGAGTCCACAAAGCAGAAACATCTGCAGAATAGTTCTTGCTTGTTGCAACACAGTGTGCTAAGGATGAGTGCAAAATGAAGAGGAAAAAAAAAAAAAAAGATGCTCAACAAGAATTAATGAGAGCAGAATAGATAAAGTGGTTAATAAAATGTGGATGAGAACTAATAGTGGGCAGCATTTGTCATTTTAGTTTTGTCACTATTTGTCTCTAGCATCTGTATTCTTGTTGAGTTCTTCACTGTAAATTTATCCTCCCAAATGAAAAACATACCTTTGAAGTACCTCAAAAGTAGAAACTAAAAACAAAACTCAGCAGTCTCTATTGCTTTAGCCATAAAATCCCTCCATCTGTTCCCATAGATGAGTGAGAGCTGATGATACAGGAGAAAGTGTAGTTTTCCAGGAGATAGGTTTAATCTGTACACATAAGAAGAAGAAAGCAAACCACCTCTTAAGCTGTGTGCTGAACGATGTTCTCCTAGAACAATTTCCCAATTCATTCTTTTTCCTTCTCCAGTAAAAGGTATCAAGTATTTCACTAGGTTAGAAGAGATCTCTGTTTTAATTGATCCTCCCTTTCACACATCAACTTTCCTCAAGCCAAGAACGCTTTAGTATTATCATATAACACTTGAGAACCATGTGAGGGCAGTTTCTTTTGATGGAATTGAGAATTTACCTGTCTTCAAAACGAAAGTCATGTATTTTTTTCTCCTAAAAGAGGACAGAAAACATATGAAACAGGTTCCTCAAGCCTGAATGAGAAATAGGTGAGTGACAAATTTTTGCAGGGAACATATTGATCCTGACTCCATTTTAGACACAATGAGTCTATTCTGTGCCAGAGTAACTCCGTCAGAAGGCACATGGTTTTACCAAGAGACTCTCATTCCTCCCTTAAAAGTGCCTATGATTTGAAAATCGGTTTGCTTTATGCTACGTTAGCCCATATCTCTGAAGGACCACTAAGAAAGGACTATCTTCCTCTGGTGACATGGCACTGCATCTTTTGTTACTTTTACTGTTTGCATGGGGCCATCAACATCCACAATGTATTTGAATGCTCAAAACAGTTACATAATCAGCCCTTCTTGTGCTAATAAACAGTCAATCCATTGACTGATGCAGACTGATGCATGACAATTTAGTCTTTTATGGCAAAATTTGGCCTTCAATACAAAGTATTGACTAGCCTAGAGCTTTACATATCCTCCATCAGAAATAGAACTGCAAAAGCAGTTTACCAGAATCCTCAAGATGACATTTTGCCATGAAATTCTGAGTTAAGAAGAACATGAGAAATTGTCCCTTGGCCTCAAGAATACACTGGCATTTGTTTTCCCCACATATCACATCTTCTGTTGTTTTTCTTCATCTCCTCAATTTGATGCCAAACTGTTCAAACCTCCCTCACAGTAAAGAATATTTAACAAAATGTGAATTAGACTTGCAAGAGAGAACTTTCTGCTAAAGGTAGCTGTTACAAAGGGTTGACTTATATTTATTATGGATCTAGGTTCAGCTGGAAGTTCAGAGCACCTTGTGGACTCTCCCTGAAGTGGGGAAGACTTCTACCTTGTCTAGGCCTGTCCCTTGCTAGCTTGCTGTCATAGAAGGCTTCTTTAGTTTAATTTGGCTTTTGTCATCAATTTGTACAAATTATTCCTTTACTAAGTCTATACAATATGTTAACTCACAGGTTCATTTCCTTTCAGGTGTATGCTCAGCAGAGATTGGTCTATAAAAGCTGCCATCAGCTCTTGTCAAATAAAAAATGAGAAATGTTATTAGTGAGAATTGTGATTGTTTTTTCCACTAGCTATGAATCAGTGTTCCACTGCTTGTTTATTGAGTTACAGAATATTGGCAAAATAACACCATTATGCCCAAGGAACGTTCCTTCAAATTTTTTATGATGACACTGAAGCCACTGTAATTGTGTAACTGCACTTCCTCTGGATTGAGACAACCAGCACTGTGGGACGTCTCACAATTTACAAACTGAAGCAATGAAAGTGTCTCAATCGAAGACAATGGCCAGGCAGAAGGAAGCAAGAAGACATAAATTGCCTAGAGCTATTTGTTCTAGTATGCTCTCCCTTGGTGTTCCCATCCCCACGGTACTGTATGCCTGTCCCCAAATGCCTCCTCAAAGCATTAGCTGCTCTTACCTCTGCAGTGACTCCCAGCAGGCTCCTTTTAGCCACTGCTCCCATGGAGCCCTGACCCCTTTCTTGTGAAGCAGCAGCCCTAGTCAGTTCTCAGGCTCAGCTTCCTCTGCCTCTGCTCAGTGCTTCCCCACAAAGGAGCAGGGAGCCATTTTACTATAGCTCTGCATGAGGCAGCAGTTAGGATCATCTTAGATTTCTTCAGACCTCTGAAGTTAACACAGGAGGTTATTGTCATGATCTTCAATAAAGATTCACCAGGGCTGTTAAAATTCGGGACTAGCACTAAAGAATACATTACAAAGACACTATATTCAATTCCTTGGAAGATAAACCAATGTCTAGACTAGAAAGGAGTCTGACTTTCTCTCACCTAATTGCAACTGCCTTCAACATGGACATCTGGAGATGAGATAAGTGTGTCAGGCTCACTAAGCAGCCAATAGACAAAGCATAAGCACTTCCAGAACAGCAGTCCTTTGAAACTTTTCATGCCTCCTTTTGGATGAGGTACAGTATAGTCAAAGCCTTCCACTGCTTCTCATAGTCTGCAAAGGGGCCTCAGGTTCATGCTGCTGCAGATAACTATATGGTAAGTTGTTCTTTCAGCTCAGAGCTCTGTTATTGAAAGGTGAATGGTTCAAACGGAAAGAGAGAAAAGGCTTTCTGAAGAGCCTGAAACTGTGGCCTTTCTGGAATATTCATCTTTAGAAGATGGATGGCTGCCAGGATAAATGTCCCTTGCTCTGGGAAGCTGACAGAAGTGTTTCTTCTGCAAGTCTTGCCCTTCCACCAGCAGCTTCAGAAGCTCTGAGCTACTGGTAAATGAAAAGCAGAGCTTGGGATCTGGAGGTAAGCATATTGAATGTAGAGAAATCGGCAGGTGATGTCAATCTGGGAAGCTAAACCTGGAAAAAAAGCTGTAGCTGATGAAGAGTCATAAACAATGTCCCTCTAATGGCAGCTCATCCAGTGTTACAAAGTTTGGGTACATGTTTATCAGAAAATTACAAAGGAGCTCTGGACTAAGATGGTTCCTGAATGCATTCCTGCCTCTTGAAAGACAGTGAATCAGGTATAACAAAAAGTGTGGTTCCTATAGCAGCTTTGGATTAAGAAATAGGGTTTGATGACTATTGAAGAGAAACTTGACTGCTATCTGCCATCTGGAAAGGAAACAGATGAGAAAAAGGACAAGGAGAGAAACATATTTCCATCTGTAAACTCAATTTCTTTTCTTCTAGAAGAAGAAAGAAGAAAGTAACAAAATAGCCACAGAGTATTTTCATCTCTGTGCATTCTGAAGATTAAATGCTACTTACAACTTGTTTCCTTCTGCAAAAACAAAAGATATCACACCCAAAGAGACAAATGAGCTGAATTTTTACTGGTATAAAAGCAAATTGTTTTCTGCAGAGCTCACTTTTCACAATATCTCTGTTCTCCACCTTGCTCGTGGAACGCTGTCGTGGTTCGACATGACAGCCATTTCTAGTAAGGGCTCCTCTAAGAAGTTGCTCGCAACTCTCCCCAGCTCCGAGCCAGACCCACTTCTGGGGCTGAGCCAATTAGATGCCTTCACGATCACTTTGTAAGAAGGAGCCAGAAGAGGAAGGTTCTTCCTGTTGCTTTTTCTTCTGTTACTTCTTCTTTTCTAACTGGTGGTAGTGCAAGGAGTAGGAACAGAGATAAGCAACCATGTGAACTTCACAGTCAGTAAGAAGAGTGAGGAGGAGGTGTGCTGGAGACTTCCCTGCATCCTGAGGAGAGGACTGGTGAAGCTGAGATTTGTTTGCATTTTATTAAAGACACCATGACAGTGGCAGTGACTCATTTTGCTAAAGATCTCATATCAGGGGCAGTGACTCACTTCATTAAAGACCCCATGCCAGGGGTAGTGACTATGGCCAGAGGAGGCCATGTCCAAGGTGCGGGACCCCATATTTACAGAAGCTGTAACTGTGGGGAAGAACCCACCACACCAAAGCAGCTCATTAAAATTATTCCCAGAGGAGGCCGTGTCCCATGGGAGGGACCCTGTATCTGCAGAAGCTGCAACTGTGGGAAAGAATCCACAGCAGATATTCACTAAGGATTGCATCCCATGTGAGGGACCCTGTACCGGCAGAAGCCGCAGCTGCTGAGAGCAACCCACACCAGAGAAGTTCATTAAGGACTGTGTCCCGTGCGAGGGACCCCGTGTTGGAGCAGGGGAAGAATGCCAGGAGTCATCCTCATCTGAGAAGACAGAAGTGTCAGAGCCCATCTGTGAGATACTGACCACATCCTCCATTCCCTGCCCCCCTGAGCCATTGAGGGGAAGGAGGTAGAGATATCAGGAGCAGTGAGCTGGGCCCAGGAAAGAAAGAAGGGATGGGGGAGGGAGATCTTAAAGTGTTGGTTGTAATTTTCTCATCATCCTACTCTCTCTTTTGCTTTTGTTCTGTTCTGTTTCTGGTAGGTAGTAGAATAAACTTTACTACTTTCCTCTCTGAGTACTGGAGTGTGTTTTGCCCAGAACCGTAATTGGCAATGAGCCCTCCCTGCCCTTGTCTCAATCCACAACAATCTTGTTTTTCCTTACATTGAACCAGAAGATTTATCCTCAATTTTTTCTATTCCTATATCCATTGCTTTCCTGTGCTATGTAACTCTCTCCATTTTACCTTCCCGCCTTCCTTCAGTCACAAGGTATCTATGAGAGTCCCTGAAAAATGCAGTAACTTGCAACAAAGTCCTTACAGAAATAACTCCTTTGCTCCCTCCCACCACCATTACCCCAGTGTCTGTGAAATCTCAGCAGTTAGGACTTGTCAGGCTGCACTAGAGCTCTGCATAGCTCAGTTTGAGAGAAGCCAGACAAGGTGAAAAGGAGAGGATTTTTCCCCAGCTCCTCTCTTTTTAGATAAGTTGATGGTTTTATAAGGGAAAAGATGAGAACATAATGACTTAAGAAGGGGGGGAAAAAGTAATAATTAGAAAGAATGAATGAGAGGGAGTTAATCAAGTGATAGATGAGAGACAGTGAATCACTGCTAGTATGTTTGGACTGTGCTAAAATATCTTGCATTAAAAAGTCTTGTTTACTGCCCTGACTTGCTTAGTGATGGCCATTCTGAGGCAGGGCCGAGGTGTATTTTTAGACTGTCTATAAAACTCATTGGCTTCTCAGGAAGCTCATGGATCCACTAGGGTTTTAAATATGACCTTGGAAGGGCAAAGTGTAAGGCACACTGTGGCAGGGAGCCCTCCAGATTGTCACAGCTCCAAGCTCCTCCATGCATTCAAACTTGACAAGCCACATCCCAAATTCTGTCTTCCCTCCCCCATCTCTATGATGATTAATAATAGCAGAAGCTTCTATGCTGTCTTCTCTTTTCTCACTCCTACAGTCTTGTATTTAGATTGTTGCTAATAGCTGTGGCTGCTATTTCTCCAGTATCTGAGAAATCTTTGCAGTATCCAAAACTCATCTTGTTCTTTCTATTCCTTTTGCCAGATCTCTTTATAACTGCTTTGGTTGGCTGACACTCCACTGTGGTTCAGTCATCTACCATTTAGTGTATGTATATGGACTATAACATCTCTCAGATGACCTCTAAACCACCTAGCTCAGTTACTGGCAGCAGTCTAGCTATTATAAACTGAGAGATTACACAATAAATTAATCCATGTGGTAACTTAACTGAAGAACTGAATGATTCTGAGGCCAGTCCACAAGATTAAACTTGCATCAGATATCCATGATACTTGTAAAGTGCAAAGTGAATAAAACAGTCATTTCCTGATGACCATCATACACACACACACACATACACATTCACTCCTTCCTGTGCATCATACTTTGAAATAAAACAAAAATTTAGTACAATGTTAGACATGAAGAGTTAAAAGAATTAAATCATAAACATGAGATACTTATCACTCAGCAAGTTATGTTCATGTATAAAGCAAACCATAGTTTTCATGTCATGAAAAATACATGGGACTAAACTCTGTGCTGGAGTGATTCTCATTTTCCTCTTTGCAACATTTCCTGCCATGTTTTGACTCTGTGGTTTACTTTGCACTGATGTGGGGATTATAATTTCCATCTCTTCATTTTGTGACTTCCATTCATGTAAATCCTTATCAGTGAAGCTGTACGCAACTTTAGCATGAAAAGGTCCTTGGTTCAAAATTGTAGCCCTTGCACACTTCCACTCAAAGCAGACAAACAGCAGAATGATGGCAGCTTGAATGAAAAGCAATAGCAAAACAACAAGGATCAGCCTAATCCTGTCAAACTACCATGCTCGGCCAGCATATTGTTAAGAGGGCTCTGATAGGACTAGCTGGACCTGTGACTAGAAGCAAACAGACATGCTGCATCTCCTTTTAATCTGTGATGTGGATTTCCCATCTCTCACAATTTAGTCATTAGGTAGAGAAAAGGGCATGGAGAATAGGAGAAAAGAGCCTGAATAAAGAACTCTCTTGTTCTTCCCTTCTTTGGACAGCCTGGTTTAGTTTATCTTGACCATAGGAAAGGATGAAATAGCCTGCCTTAGAACTTGTGTAAACATTATTAGCAGAAAAGGTTTTGTTTGCCCTTCCCAACATGACTGAACACTACAGGCTATTAACATCAGCTGTCATTTTTAAAAAGGCACAGTATTAACTAACCTCTTGACTGTGCATTTTAGATACAGCTGTACCTAACAGTTGTCACTGTTAGCAAAGCCAGACACAAACATCAGCCTGGTAAAAGAAGTTTGTAAGAGTAACACTAAGCAACAAGTGCAATATTACTGAGGTAACAGCACCCATATCACCGTCTTTCTTTACTCCTTGCAGTCCATGGAATTCATAGCATTGTTGTCAAAACACAGACTTCCTAGTTACTTTTAACATACTTTCAAAATTCACTTCATAATGGCACACAGCTTGACAACAGAAAAGTCCTACAATACTTGCTGACCGAAATATTCTCAGCTTCTGCAAGCCTCCGAGGCTCCCTCTATTCTCATAAAGTAATCCCAACATAAACCGCCACAAAACTAGCCCACACTGCAGCTTTCCACAGCCTTATCATGGCTCAGCGAGCAAGCTCTGACAGTACAGGAGCTGCACGCTCTGCTGGTCCTGCACACAGAACTTCCCTGCAAACCAACTTCATTCACGTGCCTGAGGCACTCTGCGGCCTTCAGAGCTCATCTGCTGTGATGGAAGCCACCAATCCTTCTGCTCTGTTTGTCCCAGCTGGACCCAAGCTTGTTTTCCCTCTCCAGTATCCTTTCCTCCTTAACAGATTCCCAGTTCCTCTAGCTGATGAGACCTCTGAGCTTCACTTTTAATTGCCACTGTATGTCCCACTGTATGTGGGACACAGATCTGCTTGATGCTACTCGTGTTTGCTTGGCTACAAATGCTGCAAGCTCAGTTTCTGCCTCCATGTAAAAATTACATGATCAGAGCAAGAGATATCACATTAGAATTATTCCAGAATAATTTCCACTCACAGATTATTTCTGAAGCATCATTTTGATTCCAAAATATTTATTGTTTGACCAAAGTGGATTTTTATGAAGTTGGTTTGTACAGATGCAAACCTCTCCTCTATTCTTGAATAGTTACTGCACAAATGCTTTTTGCTGAATTGCTATTCATTCAATCTACACTACACATATAAGATAGAAAAAAAGAGATGAAAATTCACAGCATGAGGGAACTGTAGTCAGAACATTCCTAAGAGAAGATGGATTAATGAAGAAGGCCAGCTCCAGTTTATTTTTCTTTTGCTGCCCTTCAGAGAAAACTTCTAAATCAGATAGTATTTACTGGATGGCTTCGTTGCCTTGCTGCCAGACTAGTAACTGATTCTACCACCTCATTAGCTAATCCTTTCCCAAATTAAATATGGATTGGATTCAACAGGCACATACGCAGGAAGGGTAGTGGAGTGTAATGGAAGTGTAATTTTGTTTAATGCAATGTAACATCAGAAAATGCTCTACATTAATTAGCGTTCCAGGGCAATCTGTCTGGTCTCCTACCTTACTGGCCATAGATAATGTGAGGTTATGGAGGAATATGTACAAAGAAAGCTTTCTTCGTTCTTTTACTGGTAAAAATGTCAGAAAAAAATTATATTGGGATGGGAAAAGGATGTCAAATAGTATTAAATGCCCAGGATGTGCTTTTTTTTAACTTGCATCGTAAGGTAGATTTGCCCTCCCTTACCTTAGGTTTTATATGCAATGGCTTTCAGTCATGTTTTTACCCAAACACTGCCTCAAACCTCAATTTTTCTGGTAAAGATAACAAGGGATAAGGTTGTGCCAGCTGCAAAAATGTGATGAGAGGGACCATATTATCTGATGGCAAGTATAACAGAGAATTCCTGGAGGTAGCCAAACAGCAAGAGCTCAGCCACAAATGCTGTCAGATCAGAAAGGATCAGAAGAGACAAGAACAAGCATGAAAGTGTCCCAGACAGTGATTGCCTTGAGCAGTGGCCCTGCAAAGCACTGCACCATGTGCCAGAGCCCCTTTGGAAAATAAAAACAAAGGTCTTGTGCCTGCACAACAGGCACAGCTGGGTTGAAACTAAAACATCTGCTGTAGTCCACCTAGCAAACGATGTTTTTCTAGTCTGTTCCTTGTGGGAAGGAAATGGTGGTTTTGCTGGGATAGCTCATCAGCCTGGGAAATCACAGCAGATTGACTTGGTGACAGTGTATTTGGAGGACGAGGACATTTCAAACAGCAGAGATGGATAAATGCTGAAAACATGTTTTCACAGCTTTGATAATGAGAGAGGATAAATTCATGGAGTGCACTCTGTTTTGAAAATTACACAACACTGTAAAGAACGGGAGTAATGAAAAAAAAAAAGTCAGAAATCATGTATTCAAGGCAGAAATAGATGGAGACCAAATAATTTCACTATATGTTAATGATGTGTCTTTTGATCAAATTTAACTGCATAATAGGCCAGCTGGAATTTTTTAGCAATGGCTGAGGAGCAACCCTTCAAATTATTACTAGTCCCATTGAACCACCTAGAATTTCCCACTTTACAGGACAGTTCCAGTTCTCTTCAGCAATAGTAGTAAAATTGTATTGTTTGCTCGTGGAGTCACAGTATGTGCCAGTCATGGCTGGTTTGTATTCAGAGTATATGCCACTGTTTTATAAAATAAGCACAGGAGAAAAAAAAAAAAAAAAAAGAAAGATAAGCACATTCCCTAGGCAAAAAGATAACCTTCCAGTCTATATATCAGAATAGGCAAAATAATTAACTTCATAGGGATGTTCACCTGTTACTGAAACTTCCCAGCTTACTAGAACTCAAATAAAGCATTTCATAACTGATGAAAATGAGGGCATGATGGTTCAATTCTTCTGATTGTCAGGCTCCCATGTAGCTCAGTGGAAAAGCAGCCAAAAGCAAAAAGTCAGGGAGCCTCAGATAAAACCAAAACCTCTCAGTAAATCAAGTGTAAAATGTCTTCCACTAATACTAATTCAGATTATAAATGGGTTCGCTCTGAACACACAGATGTCTTTTTTCTGTTTGCTTTCTGGAAAGAATCCAGCAGTGTAGTTTACTGGCAAAAATGTCAGAATAAATAGCTCATTTATGTCAATTTTTGAATCTGAAAATATTATTGTTCCTGCCAGTGAGGCAACTCTAATAGTTACACAGACCCACTTAGGGATAGAGACATAGTCCATGCCATTTTGCATGTGTCCAGCTAAAGAACAACCAGTGCAGCACAAGATTTCATAAAGCAAATCTCTGCAGGAAGATGCTTGCAATTAACCTCCAATAATTAATCCCTCCTCTGTAGAACAGCATGTAGGAGCTGATCAGGAACAACAGAGGTGTAGAACAGTGGAAACAAAAGAAATAATTAAGTGAAACTTATTTGCTCATTTTTAAAATGTTAGTGAATGTGGAATTAATATAAGAGTATAAAACACTAATATAGGGCTAATCCATGGCATCTCAGTCTTTACCCAAGCCTGTGTCAAGACTCTTCCTCATGCCCAGAGCTGAGAATGGCAGAAGACATGAAAGAGCAGCAGCAGCCCTTACTTTCATGCTCTGCAACAGCAGGACGCACTGCCAAGCTCCCTGGGCATGTTTCTGGGAACTAGTCCCTCCAGGCTGTCTGCTCTCTTTGCTCTCCCTGAGCTCTTTTTTACTGTGCTCACTGACACCAGATTGCTGTTGCAGGAAAACAGAAGGAAAGTGTGATTAATAAAGGTTGCAGTAAGAGACTCAATGGCTTACAGTTAAACACTGGAAAGATTACAGAAAACACGAAGACAGACAAAGGTAAGAGCTAAAGTCCACTGAGGTCCATGTGCTGCCTCCACATGGCCAAAATGTTTTGTGGCCTCTTCCTTTTCTCTTTTTTTTTTTTCGGTTGTTTCCCCTCAACACCTTTGGTTTAGCTTCTTCTTTTTTTCCTTTTTTAGCCTGGTACAGATGGTACTGTGAAGAAGTTTTAGAGGTTAAGCACCAGCCCAGCCCTGTCAGTAACCAACACTAACCCATGGAAAGAATATCAGGGCAAGAAAGACAATCTCTTACTTCCTAAATTGCAGGTGGTAACTTTGCATTTAGCAGACATTAATAGATTTTTTTTTTCCTATGAAATTGCCAAGTCACGTTTTGAACTTATTCAAATTTTTATCCATTAACAGCTGGCCAGAAACAGTTCTACAATTTAAGCACATAATTTTCAAAAGAGAACTCACAAAATGCACATATAGGCGGTGTAAAAATATATTGAAATATAAACTATATATGTATATATGTCTTCTAGATACACATATTTATTATATCTATACACAGACATGCATAATCAAGTTTGTCTTAGACAATTTTCGTATGTCTCATACCATGCAAGTCTTACCATGTTGGCCAGGCAGTGGGAAAACAACCCAGCTGTCCAATGGCTCACTTACTACTCAGATATGAACCTCTGTCCTGGATAAACCCACTTCATGCTGCTTTCCATCTCACATAGACTTTTGTATCCTGTGTCTACACACACAAAAGTAGCACTGATGACTCATGTTCCACTCCTCCATCGTGTTTCAGATTTATCCTCTATGTGTACTCAACAACTTCCCTGGCTGAAGCTGCTGGGGTCTGTTTCCAGCTGGCTTCCTGGTCCAGGTGGCAGTTTCATGTTCTAGGCATTTTTGGAAACAAAATAACTTTAGATGGAAAATAGCAGCTTTCTAAATTTTGTAGATTATGAAAAAATATGGCCTGCATAAATATTACATGAAACAGTCATCTCCAGTGCATTCTCCACTTGTGCCAGATAGCAAATGGACTCTGCAAGACACCATTAACATAAACAATTGATAAAGAAAACATCAGCTGTATTTCTCTTCACCATTTCACTTTATTTCTTTACACCTCATTCTTGGAGAGAAACAGAGAGAAGAGCTGTGCCAAATGGTGCTTGTAAACACTATCCCTCTTGCAGAGCATCCTGCCTCTGGGATGCTGAGGTAGAGTAAAGGAATATCCAAGATGAGTTCAAACTCAGACTTTCTGCAGAGGGCCAGAAGTCATTATGGGGAACCTATGTGAAACAGGGCTCAGGGCTTTTCCAGACCAGCTTTTTAGAAAAGCAACGAGTGTTAGCTCTTCATGCAGGGACCATGTTTTCTTTCCTTTCTAAAATGTTTCAACATGCAAGAAGTTAAAATAGACTATGGAAAGATTTAACTCAAAGAAGTCACACAGAAAGACAGGGAGTAGGGAAAGGTCTTTAGCTCTATCCCGTAACTGTTGAGTATGTTGAGTCTGTTCTCATGAGGCAATGACTAGAAAGCAAGTAGCTTGAAGAGGCGTAATGTGATACGACAAAGCGCAGAATATATGAGCAGACATATTTTGCCAAAGAACAGTAAGTTAAACTCCGTAAGTTGCTGACATAGTATGAGCCCAGTATGCTCAAGTCTTACTGAATGTTTACAGAAATCAATAATGATAGGGAAATAGACTTTATTTTGGCTTTTTGTTCCAAGCCAAAAGATAACTCTAATCCATTCTCTTTGCTTCTAAAATCTCTTGATGCCAAGAGGTTAACTGGTTCGTTTAGTATGTCTGTCTAATTCTGTAAGTACTGTTCTATGAGTACTGAGTTTTCTTCTGGCTCATTTTCTTTGTGCATTTCATTATGAATCTGTCACCTTTCTCATCCAGTATTTATTCAGATTTTCTCATTTTGTCTTTTCCTCACATAATTTAAGGTGACTTTCTGGATGGTAGCTATTGCTTGGGTCACTGGGGCAGAGTGATTGCAGATGACCAACCACATCTATTTTTCTGTTGTATCCAGTGACAGGACAAGGGGTAAAGGAAAGAAGCTGGAACACAAAATGTTCCATTTAAACTTAAGGAAAATCTACTTCCCTGGGAGGGTAAGGGAGCCCTGGCACAGGCTGCCCAGGGAGTCTCCTTCTCTAGTGTTCTTCAAAACCTTCCTGGATGCCTTCCTGTGCAACCTGATCTAGGTGGACCTGCTTTAGCAGGGCATTTAGACTAGATGATCTCTAAAGGTCTCTTCCAACACCTACCATTCGGGAATTCTGTGATTCTGTGATCTACAAATTGCCCAACCGTTACCAACTTGGTTGAGTTTCAATGCCTTTTTTGCATATAGAAAGCTGTGACTTCTAGGAATGTCTGTTTATTGCTTCCAAAGTTACATGCTGGTCAGTAATATAAATACTCACCTTTTAGACAAACAATTGTTTCTTTTTCCATAGATACAAAGAATCTCTTCAGGGCTAAATGCATCTTTCTCTTCCACTGAACTCATTTCTGGTGGGCATTTGTGTATGTTGATTTTTTCTTATCACTATTTCCATCTCCTTTCTCCCTGAAAATCTGAACTATCTAGTCCTGTCAAGAGACCTGCAGTACTCATGGAGTCCACAGGTCAGAGACTAAGCCAGTTTTGCACAGTTGATAAGAAGATGTCTCAAATTCACATATCTTACAGAAATGTAAGCTAAAGCCAAAACAGATAACATTTTTCTTGTACAGTGTAAAAAAATATTAGCAACAAGACTAGTATGGCAGAAATACAAAACATCGAAGGAATGTTACATAGTCTATAAAGTATAGGAAGCTTATTGTGAGCTTTGATTTCCTGTTGTTTCTTTCCAGACAAAAGTCCATCACTGAAAGAACAATTATTTAGTGACCTAGACATCAGGCATGTAACCTCTGAGGAAAGCAGCTCTGAAAGCCAGTGATCATGTTACTGTCATGCTCCAGATGCATTCTCTACACTTTGCTTTGTGATGTCAAAATTGCTTAAATAAATCTGTGTATGTAATTTGGTTTACATTTTCCTGCTCCCATATGCACAAAGTAATCTCTATGCCTACCACTTCTGCTAGTGTCTTTAAGGATGTAGCATGTTTTACTCAGTTCTCTCCCATCACAGTTTGAAGGCTTCAACTATGCAAAGAATCTTCTTCCAACAGTGATGACTGAGCCAGATCAACCAACTTACATATGCTGAAAATCAAATGCTTTTTCCAAAACACATTACTATGATGGAAGGTTTGTTTGCTTTATGATTTCCCATTTCCTTTTGGCTTAACCTCTCTGTCTCACCTCAAATGGTTTATATTTCAATGAGGCATTTGCTTGCAGAATCTCCTTTTTACAGTTTCTGGAAAGTCTCATGTGATTTCACTTAGAAAATCTCTCTGCAAGTGAGTGTGTTGTATCAGAAAAGCAAAAGCTGCACCAGCACAGATTACAGGAGTGCATGAGAATTAGTGATAGCAGGATTAGTAAATTATACTGGAGAATTGAAATCTCTTTTCTGTAGTCCATTCAAAAGAGACCTGCCCTTAAAGGCATGAGGGAAGAAAAAGAAAGGATGTGCTATCAAATGGTATGCCAAACACATAGCCTTCCTCACTTCTCCCAGCAGGTCATATCCTTCGGAAACTTTTGCTTGAGGTGGCCTGGCCTTGTCCTAGTCTGCTCTGATCTCCACATCAAACAGCATGTTACACTAAATCAAGTGACTATAGAGCCTTAAATTCATTCTACTGAAAATGTTATCTCTGTTTGGCTTCTTGACCACCACATCTCAGACATTTCAAGCACTTTTGGTACTACCTGACAATGACACTGGCAACCAAAATGCCTGATTCCCTCTAGCTCAGTTTTCAGATATCTGCAAAGTAAAGAGTCAGAGAAGTTAGTGATGGAAGAGGGAGATTAGTATCTTCAGTTACATTTGATTCATTAAAAAAACAAAAGTCTGTCATTATTTCCAGCTTTTGACTTAGATCCTCAAAGGTATTTTTAGGCATCTAAATAAGTTTTGCACTATTTCAGCAGGTGAATCAGAAAAGAATAAATTTGATGACTACAATCCTCACATTATCATCAGAAGTCAGATCTAGAAACAGTAAAACCAGGAGTTTATCTGAGCTCATTCCCTCTCTGGAACTGCTGACTGCTCAGAACCTTGTATTAAGGATTCCGGTCACCTGGACTAGTTCATCCTTAAGGTCTCAGCCTGGTTATTTCCTATTGGTTTGCTCTAAACCTCCAGAAGAGTCCAGTCAGAAGGCAATACTACCCTCAGGGGCACAGGGAGATTTAAGGCCATCTGGACATAGACTTGGTACTTCAATGCAGCTGGAGTTAGGTCCCTTAATTCAGCACACTCTTTAGCTCCAACAGCTGGAGGTTCAGTCTCTAGAGGAAGTAATTTTCACAGCCCAGCCTATCATATTTGATACAGAAGAGAAGGCTGGGTTTTAAATTTGCCTATATTGCTAGAAACATATTCAGAAGACTTTTTAAAAGTTCAGGCTTTCTTTATCAAGGATTTGGCTTTAAGAGAAAATGAGCACAGTGGCAAGATGTGGCAAATTCAGCACCTCAACATGTCAACTAACTCACACCTTTAATTCTGTTTTTGTGAAGCTCCCCGACTGTGGCTGGCCTCCTGAATCAGCAGCACAGACTGCCAGATGCAGGCTCAGGCCTCCTTTCTTTGACATTCACACCTCCCACCTGGCACTTAAAACACCGATTTAAATATGTGGTTTTGTCCTGGCAGAGGACCCTGCATGCCAGGCACTTGGCTTAGAGCTTTTGTCATTGCAGCCACTGATATGAATGCAGAGGGCTGGCAGGAGCTCACTTATGCCAGAGGGGAACTGGGATGTGAATAAGTAGGGCCTGTGGGTACTATGATTTTAATTTTTTTAAGTTTATATAGCCCCTTTCAACTAAAGAATTTGGAGATATTTTTGGCCAGATCAGCTTGTCATAGAGAAAAGTATTTAAGATAACAATTTTAAGTTTCTCAGGAGATGCTGAATGTGTTTTGGGATGAAGCCCTAAATCTGTCATGCTAGATAAGGAGTGGTCCTGCAGAGCTATTCCCAGACTATCCCCATTCTTGCTCCATGGCCCCTTCCTGTGTTTGCTTGTTTCCAGGAATTACTGGCCTGCTGTTGAGAAATGTGTCTTCACTCTGGTTCCCAGCTTGGACATGAAAGAAGTGGGAGCATCCGCATCCACATGCCCATTCATCCGGGGAGAGGAGCTTCCCTTCACACCTGCTGTGTGGCACAAAGGACCAAGGCCTTTTTTTGCCTGGCCTTGCTCCCTCCCTGCCTCTGCTGAGGAAAACAAGTGAACAAAAGCAGGGACTTTCCCTCCCCTCTGCCTCAATACCGGCGTCAGGGCCAAGGAGGAGGGAGCAAACTTTCCTTTCACCTGCTCTCCAGTCCTGCTCAGGACTGCATTACATGGGCAGTCCTCTCTCCCCTCTGACAAGAGAGATTTTTTACTGAGATTTCAGATCAGATCATGTGCTGTCATAATCCTTGGCCCTAGCCCCGTTGCTTTTAATGGTTTTTTTTTGGCCCTGCCATCAAAGCTGTTAAGACTCTTTACTATCAAAATCACTAGTGCTGGCCCTCAATGTTGCAGCTTGCTACCTTAACGGAGGAGCAAACTACCCAGAAAAACTCAGATCAGCCTAATACACTTAATTTCCCTAAAATCCCTGCACAACTGGAAAGGAGAGAGGCCCTCCATGACATCTTTCAGATTTTCTAAATTATCCCTCTACTCTGAATCACTTTCTGAATACTTGTCATGCTCCATTGACTACAGAGAGAGCCTAAGGACAAACTCTGAGATTAACCTTCCACCTCACACACGGGACGGTGCATTTACAAATTGCATAGAAGTTTTTGAAGCAAAGATGTATTGCTACATAATACATTAATTAATAATGATTAAATACATGGAGAGTGTTACTAAACTACAGTGCAAAGTACAATAATGGTTGTTAAATTGTTATTGCTACTAATAACAACAGAAAATTAAGCACATTTCTAGGTTTAAGATTAGAGTGATTTTCATCTTCCTTGATGAAATCAATCTACTCCAGGGATCTGTAGCATAAATGCAAAGTAGTAAGGTATCTGCCTTTTCCACTGTTTTTTTTTTTTTTTTCCTCTAAAAGCTTGTCATTCTTCCTTTATCATACTACTTTACTGTGACCCTTATATTAAGGTTGCAGAGCACTTACTCTTTTGGGTACACACTGCACTGAAAGAAAACTTACCAGTCTTTTTCTTCCCATGCTGATTGATAGAGCAGTGGCTTATTTAGAGAGCTTTCCTGATAAGACAGCAAGTAGCAGCGATGATACACAGGCCTAGCTCAAATTCAACTGCTTACAAAACCATCTTTATCACAGGAAGCATGTGTTTTGTCTTTGCAACACTCAGTTGTGCAGGTGGCTTGATGGACCCCTGTCATCAAAGAAAAGTAGTAAAGCAAATAAATGTACTTCGCTCCCAGCTAAGGAGAAATGGAGACCTGATCCTGCTGCTTCTTGCGTTTTTGTGCTGGCAAGTTGTCCAGTAGGACTATCTGCAGCACATAAAGCACAGCACTTGTGTAAACTGCTACAGGACCGAAATATTATCTATTTTAATATTTTTATAACTTATAGTCTCAAGACATTTCTCCAGGCTGAAAATGCACTACATCAGATGCAGAATATATCCAAAATCAGATCCTGAATCCAACATACATCTTTTTTAATATATCTTATCAGAAGACAAGAGGAGAAATCTCTGGCTTTCCTTGCAGTTTTGTCAGTTGCCCAGGTACTTGTATGTTTGAATGAAGAGTCTTTAGCATCTCAAAGGAAGGAAGGAAGTGTAAATTGGTCCATTCTTGCAAATGAGGATTCACTTTATATCAGGCGTAATCCCTGATAGCCACTTTGTGAGACTGAGGCCAACTATACACCCTGGAGTGACATCAGCTGTGTTTGACCAAGGTCGAGTGTCTAGGTCACATGAGCATCTGTCATGCTGTGCAATGACTTAAAGAAATACAATAATTAACATAAGAAAAATCTAGTTTTTAAGAAGAAAAAATTAGATACAGAACTCTTTTATTGTGAACAGTAGTTCATATAATCAGTATAAAAAAAAAAAAACCAAAACAACAACCTCTATTTCAAAATGCAACATTATGCAAATTAATTTCCATTATGAGGGAAAGCTCTTTTCCTTTCAGCATACTACATTTTTCTTTTACTCTGCCTCCAAAACCTTCAGTAACAAACACTTAGGAACTGCTTAATAGCTATTGATTGACTGAATATATTTAGATTTTTTTTAATTAGTATTTTGTTAGTTTGGGTGTTGTTTTTTGGGTTTTTTTAAATAGGACTCTTTCTTATGTTCTGGTGTTGAGAGGGTTTATCTATTGAAAAGTACAAAAACCAGCTACTGAGATCCAAGCTCTCATCTTTTGGTCCTGAAGTAGAAATTGAGGGAAGCAGCAAATTAAAAGTACTACAGTGTAACTAAGAAAATAGAGGCTGAAAAAATACAAATAAATCTTATTCTTTGTCAATGCAGAAAATAGTTTCAACAGTAATTGTGCAGTAATGGAGCCTTCTATATAACATAGGATACCCAGAAGAGTTGGAGATATTTTTCTGTAAAAGACACTCTGTGCATGTGTATTTATATTCAATGTCAAATCTCATTTGACCACAAGTGAAGTGTAATTACTTACAAAATGCTCTCAGTAAATGGTGAAGATTTTATAACAAGTGTGTTTTTCTGTAAGATTACAAGCTTTTTTCTTCCATTTCAGTTTCTCTAGAGATGCTTTGTACAGGCTAAGATAAACCAAGAGGATTTCTGTGTGGATGACTTTCCACATCATAGAATGGTAGGGGTTGGAAGGGACGTTTAGAGATCACCTAGTCCAACACCCCAGCAGAAGCAGGTCCATCTAGATCAGGTCACACAGGAGCACATCCAGGTGGGTTTTGAAGACCTCCAAAGAAGGAAAGATGACAATGGATAAAGAGATGAATTGTTACTTTGTGTGGGAATGCTTCATCTTGAATGTGAACAGCTGATTATGCAAATTCTCTGTTCTCAATGAATATCAAGTGTTGCTCTGTCATCTACAAGGCAAAGAATGAAGTATGTCTGTGTGTGTGTATATGCATTCATCATGTATTTGAGTAGTGAGTACAATTCCACCCTGTGCAAAGCCAGAGGGGTGATGAAGTACAAACAGGTTTTCAATTTCAGCTGTAGCATTGCATAGCTTTAGAGTTGTACAGTTCTCACAGTGTTACAGAGGCCTTCACACTGCTAGTGGTTACTTGTGCATGGGCAGCTTGTTCCACACACCAGTAGTGGCCCACTTTGCATCCATAGATCCATTTCATGAACCACCACTCCCAGAAGTTTGGAGCACAGAGTGGTAGAAGAACTTGAGTGTCTTCTGCTTGAAGTCCTCACACTTCATAGACTCCACATGTAACAAAAAGAGGCTACGTAAAGAGAGGGGTGGCATTCAAAGACCCTATTCCATGACAGCATTCCACCAGAAAAGATTTAATTGAAAAGCTCTTTGTCAGACCTGCTTATAGCTTAGTCAGCACTTGGGGACAGAGATGGGAAGGACAGAGACCTGTGTGCTCTGCATGACGGAACTTTACAAAGCTAAGCATGACTTGAGCCAATCCTCAAGCAGCTCAGTCTTACTGATGAGATCAGATATCTCCCTTGGAAGAAAAACAGCATCTGAAAATTCTCTTATTACTCAGTAACCTAAAAATGTAACTAACTGCTAAGTAGCATACTAAAAAGGAATTAAAATTTTTCTTTTGTAATTAAACAATAGTGAGTACTTGGTCTCCTTTCCAAGGACAGGATTTGAATTGCTGAGTCCCTTAGTAGTTGGAAGAATGTACTGTCAGTTTTCATATCTTATAATACTTTTCTTTCTTCCAAACAATTTTAGAAGCTCGTATAAATCTCCTCACCTTGTAAACTGCATGAAGCATCTTCCTCTCTTGGCAGTGAGTGATGGAATGGCTTATATTGAGTAATTAATTATTCAAGCTTTTCAACTAATAGTTGGACACAGAAACAAAACAGGGAAAACCATTTGGAAAAGAAAATAGATTTAGGAAAATAAAAAAAAAAGTTAAAGAAAGAACAAAAATGAAGGAAAATAAATTAACATATAATGAGAATTACCAGAATTTCTGCGTCATTCTGTTTAGTCCATTAACGTAATTTGAATTCTTTGCTCTACTTAATTACCTCTCACCGATGACACACACTTATTAAAGTCACTGTTAAGGTAAAACAGCTGAGCATGACAGGGCTGGGAATAAGGTTTTCTCACTGTTTAGCTCATAGAGTAATTTAAAAAAGAAAACCAAACTCCTAATCTGTAAACCATCATGTCAATATTATATACGGTTGAAATAATTGTATAATGAAACAAGCTGCTTTAAAGACTGAGAAGTGTCAGGAACTTGAGGCAGACAGACTTCAGTATCCACAAACCTGAGAACTGTTTTCTAGTAGAATCATTTTCTGGTAGATTTTTTTTGACAGACTAATTTACAAAGAAAAGTCTTTCTGTGACAAGCAACACCTACAGTTAATGGGCAATTAATACAATAAAGACAGACCACTAAGAATACTTCAAATTAATTTAAGAAACTTCAAGTCCCTTACAGTTTCTGCAACCAAAGGAGAACACCACACTTCTGTGTATTAGTTTATTTAATTCTGTATCGCCACTAAGAGCAAGTAAATTATGTTGATACAATTGGTAAACATATACATTCACTAGAGCCTCCCACAATCCCACAAAGCTAAGGGAAACATTAAGGGATGTTACAGGATTAATGCTTTAATTCTACAATATGGATATATGGCTTTCATACAATTTTTTAAAAAATCAAAAAGGTAACACACTGCTAGCTTACAAAATCAATATACAAACTGGAAAAAAAAAGGAAAAAGAACAAGAAAAAGAGAGTAATCCATGAGAAGATATCATATAGTACTGGTTTAATAGATATATACAGAATTAGAAATCCATTGAACACGATATTCAGGCTTTAATTTGTTATTTTTACTTTCATTGCTTTGTTCTGTTTAGCATTCAAACTACAAGTATTAAAATGATTTCTGTTCTACTTTGTTTTTTCCTTCTTTTTTTCCACTTTCCTCAATTTTTAGTGGCAGAAGAAAAGCCCTTTTCTACCTGGGTTTCTATGTTCACACCTAACTGAAGCAGCTCATCTACTTGAACAAAGCCTTCCAGGTACCTGGTGTGACAGAAGAGAACATCACTCTGATAAGAAGTCCTACAGGCCATTTCATTGATGTGTTTTGCATTTTTCTTGGACACAGCTGTCCTTAAACTAATATGCCAGCAAGTAAGAAGAAACTTAGCTCTTCATCATATATACTAATTTTGTATCCTCGTGCAAACAACAACACAGGACAAAAAGCTCTTTCACTTCTACTTTAGCTTGAAAATATGGCAGCAGTAGTTGTGAGACACATTTCGAGTTATGGATGAACTTTTTAACAGTTTTGCTTTCTCATATATACATACATACATATATATATATATGTAGTATGTATGGATATATATTTAGAGAGCTGCTGTCTCTGATGCTGACATCCTCCTTAGGTGGTTTCTAGCTCCAAGCTGCAGCAGTACTAGCCTGCCTCTGCTTCAGGTCCTTTCAGCAACCACAACACACTCTGGATTATCAGAACCATTTATTTCAGCTGTGAAAATCGAGATGAACTATATAGCTGTAATATTGGAAGTATAATGATTGATGTAATGAGAAAAGTTAAATAATGTTTTGTTGCCACATAGATTAGGGGAAGGGAATTCAAACAGTGTAATTAATTGAATGAAACAGGCTATGAGTAAGATAGCCATATAGAGGCTATCAGTTTTCCCAGCTTTACATCACTGAATTCAGGACAAAAGCTTTTGTACAGTCTAGCTGCCAATGACCTTCTAAAATGAGAATACTCGGGAGCCTCTGTTTTACCTCAGCAGTAAATTCACACATTGGACACACGCTTTCAGTTTTGTTGTGGATTTTGTTTGTTATTGTGTTTTTTCAATGAGAGGAAGAAATGTAGGTACATCTTTCATAGACAACTCAAAGCCAAGAGATTTAAAGGCTAGGAGATTTTAGCCATCTGGGACCCCATAACTCTTCACATTTAAATGGCAAACTGCAGGAAGGGCAAAAGGATTGCATAGCCCCACCAATGAGATAATGATAGTTGAATATAGTTGAATTCCTGTGCTTTCCTTAAAATATCTAATTTCTGCTCATCTGAGAGGTGACGCCAGAAGGCAGACCATCATTTTTGAAGGGTAGCAGAAAGGGAACACTGGGAAACTGATTAGACTTCAGTATCACTTAATTTTGTTCCAAAAGCACACAAAGTTTTCTCATACTGTGAACAAGACTACCTAGACCTTCTCCAAATGCACACACCTATGGGATAGAAGAGGCTCCCTCTGTGCTCTACCTTGCTCAAGCAAGTCTTCCACTACCCCTGAAGCTTTATGTGCCACACCTCTTCCCTTTAATTTCATGGTACATTGGGAAAATATGTAGCTTCTTGACACTTTTTATCTAGCTAAGGTGTCTTTTCTGTTGGAAGGCAGACACTATTTTACTGTTGTCTCTAATTTTTAATCAACTGTGATACATTTCTGTCTCCCAGAAGCTTTGCTCAGGTTGAGCTCTGACAAAGGTTTTACCAGCAAGCCACTATCAAAAAGAATCCAGAAAATCTCTTTGTTCATTTTCATATTTCCGTATTCATTGTCATTTCCTTATTCATTGCCAAGTTCTACCATCTCTTCTAATCTTAGAAGGACACAATGAGAGGTACCTGATGGCGAGGTCTTGTTGGAGTTGTTTTGCAACATTCCAGCAAGGAATGGAGAATACAGCCTCAAACATGAGGAATGATCAACAACTATCTACAAATGTTTGGCTGAGAGGTAGAATGCCTTAGCAGAATTGACAGAAAACCTACAACTACTATAAAAATTATGGATAAGTGGAGGAAGGCAGACAACAGATATAATCAGTCCTTGCAATGGAGAAAACACATCCAGAAGTTCACAGAAGATGCTGTCCCAAAGAGTTTAAAAAGATTGAACACGAAATACCTACCTCCATTGATATACTGCTTCCCCTTCCTATAAGAATTTGGGAAATGTGAAAGACTACTGTGTATTGTCAAAAATAGTGTACCTCACCAATATTTTGCTTAAGCACAGTGGCAGGCTTACACTGTTAATGCTACTGCAGTTGTTAAACTGAACAAAAGTCAAGCTGGCTTTTGTTCCACTCTCCTAATTGACATTAGACTAAGGAAACTCAGATAAAGTTCATCATATGTTCACATATTTCATTAAACAAATGTGGAGGGTACATAATGTTTATCTTCAGACACTCCCTGCTAGAAGCGTGATTAGTTTCAGGAGTTTTATAAGTTTGTTTCCATAAACAGTCTCCATAATTATTCACTTTGCCTTAATTCATCCTAATGCACTATTGTATTGCTTGAATTGTTCATTGTCACATATCAAGTGGTAAATGATATACACCCAAGTTAGAGAAATACATCATGCTTGCTCCCATCAACATCATCATAACTTGTGCTCCTAAACCAGAAAAGACAGACATATTATTGCCTCCTTTTGATGTTGCCTTCTGTTGCATAAGTTCTTTTGGAGTTGGAGTGGAACTTTAATTCTATTTAACATTCTGTGTTTCATTAGTTTTCATTAAGGCACAAATCAAGTACAGCATAAGATCAAATGTGCCAGCCAGTAATCTCACCTTCTCTACTCAAGATGCATGCAAAAGAAGTTTGTTAAAAATGCTCCTGACTTCATATTTGTCTCTTCTTGACAGTCTCCAACACTGTCTGTTGACTTGTTTTGTAAGCTTTATTCTTTCATTTCTTCTATATTTTTTCTTTTGAAGAACAGTACACCCCACAGTGTCATTATGGAATCAGAAGACTAGAATCAGTAAATGATAACTTAGTATCTATCTGTGTATACAACAAATGTTTTCCCTTCCTGGAGCCTTGCCCTATAGCTTTGCTGCACTTAACAGTCCGCTACATATGCCAGGCTGAGAAACACTGATTCTCTTTCAATATTGGCACTTCTGTCAGGGAGCCCCTTCTGTCAAAATCAGAAAATTCCCTAATCTTCAAATATTTTTTGAATCAAGATACAGACAGGTCTAATTGCTTAGAAGCTTAGGTCAGCCTGCTTAGAGGAAAGGAGACATACCCAAATTCCCCTAAGTTTAAACTTGATAAAATCCAGAGTTTGAATGCAGTTTCATCCTTAACTGATGTTCAGCAACTCATCCCTCTCTTTTCTAAGAGACTTAAGTGTTCAGAAAAAAAGCTGTCCTTTGGGAGATTGCTATCATCTCCCCATAGCACATCATAGCTGTAGCAAATGAAGATGGAAACCGCTTCTTGAGAGGGACATCTGTGAAATGAGCTTCAGTCAGTTAAAGTAGCTAAGCAATACATCTATGCTAAGCCATTTTCCATTGTAACAGGATAGCACCAAGAGGGTAAAACAAATAGTCCATCTGAAGTAGCCACCCCCACAGCACTGACAGATGAGCTTGCCCTCCCAAAGGAGGGAGGGTAGAAGATTAGAAAGCAAGTAAGGAGTAAATTCAGAATCACTCAAATGGAAACTGAGCAAGATAGGGTGGGAAGAGGTTTTGTTCATGCACTTGCCTCTTACTTTCTTGATAATGTCACTGGAGAAGCAACTGCTTCTGCTAGGTACCTGCATTCAGAACTCTCCTAACAGACCTATTCAGTCTTCCTCTGTGTTCTGCTATTAATTACCTTTATCATCTCCCTCATAGCCAGAGCTTTCATGGAACGTTTTCTTCTGGTTTCTTGGAAAAATTATTCATTGTTTATAAACTATGATAGATACAACTTCAATTATTGAAAGTAAGATGATCCAAATTTATGTGGCTGAGTAGTACAGAGGAAGTGTTCTCCTCTTTCACACCCTTTGCTACCAGGACTGCTGTGTTTTCTTCTGGTCCTAATATGGTATTTTTTGTTTGTTTCTTTGTCTTCTGTAAACTCCCTCCATAGAGGCCCTACACTACCACAGTAACTTAACTAGCTTCCTTCAAAAACTATTAGGAATGTTCCTTTTACAAGTCAGATGGTCAGTTAATCATAAGGGCCATACAGTATCAGAGGAAACACGAGGAAATTTATTATCTACTTACTCACAGAGGTGGAAACCAGAAGTCAAATCTACAGTTTGCTAAAGGATAGTTGGTCTCAGTGTCATTCCCAACTCCTGCCAGCTCCCTATGAAACATGGACTAGATTAACCAGTGTAAGACAATGACGCAACAGTGTTTGCACTCAAAGCTGAACCACTTTAAGTGAACTGATGCAGCATTTAGACAGACAAACCTTTGGTGAGTGAAAAAGCTTCTTTCTCCCTTTATTTTCTATCAGACCTACCCATCCATTAGATTAAGTTTGAGGCACAAGCACAGGTAGACCTGATTAGACCATGAACAACCCAAATAGCACCCAGAACCACCCAAATATGAGCTTTCATGATTTTGGATTTGGTCATTGCACATCCACCACATGTTGGGGACATTTTTAACTATACCACTGGCTCAGGTATGTCTAACAGCATAGTCAAAATAACAAGGACATCAACACAGATTGCAAAACACAACCAAGGAGTCTGGGAAATTGTGTGCCTAATCTACCTTGAGTGATGTGCAGCCTTGACGAGCTGGCTTCAAAAGTGTTTGGGAACGTCTACAGAAGACTTGCCTTACTGTGAGTTCAGGTCAGCCATACCCTCCATGTGAGATAAAAAGAGGGCAAGCGCTGCTATTGTTATAAATTTTTTGCATAGAAAAGGGGAGTGAGGTTAGTCTGGAAAAAGACTCTCTGCTTGCCTACAAACTAATCCCAAGACAGCAATGTGATTTACTCAGACAAACACAGCCTGCTGCAGCTCTGCTGAAGTCAGTAGGTACCCACAGCAGTAAAAGGGAGACTATTCTTCTTGACCAGCAGATAAGCCTGCAGCCTAAATAAATGACAAAGCTTATTTCTTGCTGATGAATTTTAAGATTTAGAATATAAAAGCAGTAATTTTGAAATTAATTTGAGCATTGAAGTCCCTTACATTGCCTCTAAAAAGTCTGGTCTGATGGTTGTTTAGTTTGTTAAACAACCCTATACCTGTGGAAAGATTAGCCCTTTGTCTTTTTTTCTACTTTGTGACTTTTGAAAGGATTTATTATCATTTGAAATCAGTAAAATGGAACAAACTGAAAAACAGTTGTTTATAATTTTTCTCTTTTTTTCCCTGCAGACAATTAAATTGGTTCTTTAAGTCACAAAACTATTTTTATTTTGACTGAACTTTTCCAGAGTCTCTTATATAAAAAAGGAAGAAAGCAAAAGGTACTGGTCCCTTCTGCTTTACTAACATAGAAACAAAAATTCTTTTCAGTACTGTTGGTTTGAAGTCCCATATATTCATCTCTTTTTCTGTAAAAAATATGAACTGAGACAGTTTCCAAACACATTTCTTCTGTTACCTCCCACCAGATGTCATACTTTTCAACTAGTTATAATTAAAGTCAACAGGAAGATTCCCACTGTTACAAAAGGGAGTTGGGTCAGGAAGAATTACAGTAATTTAAACTAGATTTTTGTGAAAAGGATATTTTCCCTTCTGGCAAAATAAACATATAAAAGAAAGCATTTTTCAATTTTTATAGGTAAAACAGAGGACACTACCATCCACTAGTGTTGATATGCTAAAAAATGGAACATTTTGCTATCATTCTATTTGGAAAACTCATTGCTAGAAAACTGTGAAAAAATATGACTGTTCTATGTCTGACTGTTGAAAGATTTCAGAATTTTTACTGCCAACATCCACACTATGGCCAAGGATAGGAGCATTACTAGTTTTTATATGGAGATGGTGACAGTTTGGAATGAGCAGTCACCACACATGCAAAGAAATTCTATGCCTGTAAATACTTAACAAAATGCCCCCATCCTTTCCTTAAGCAAATAATTTCCTACAGTTATCCAGATGTAATAAGAACTTAAGAAACATGTCTGTTTTTTTTTCAGATAAAGAGGTCCCAATCTTAAACATAATTGTGCCCAGTCAGTCCCTTATGTTCACACAGGGCACTACTGGCTTCAGCAGAGCTCTACACAGGTTCAGGCTCTGCTTGTATGGAGTAATTACCAGATTGAGACCTACGGTAAGACTTGAGGAAAAAAAAAATTAAAACCTCCACATTGTTCAATATGTAATAGATATAATTTTCTAAATGAGTTTGGAGTCCTTTGTTATAGGCCTTTAAAAATCATTGTTAGGGTTATGCATTAAAATAGTAAAGTAATTTTTTAAAAAAAGATTTTTTTTTCTGTGTTTGTTTGTTTCCTTCTATGGTATCATTAAGCTATAAATAATTTTAGGATAAAATGACTAGATATAAATGAAACTGTTAACTGATCATGTTTACTGATGTCCCTTTCTCTCATTGCCCAAGTTGGCTCCATTAATCCAGCATCTTCTCTTGTTTCTTGCCTTCTTTTTTCTTCTTCTTGGATTCTGTCAAAATATAACAACCATAAAAAATTAGCATCTATCAGTCACTGCCATAAATTTCATCCCATAGCCCTGAAAGTTACCCACATTTTCTCTATGCACATAAGAACAAATTTTGCTTCCTCATTCTGAACAAGGAAAGGGAAAACATAAATTAAAGAAATTTTAAAAAGGAGTGATCAAGGTGCTAGAGAATATGGAAAGGGAGGTGCATGTCCAGTTCAGAATCCTTCCTATCTGAGCAGCTGACCCTGTTTGGCATGCAAAGCATTGTCTCAGGAACTTGCTTAGAAAATAAGAAAACAGCAGGCAGCTCCTCAAGAAACCGGGTCATGGCTCAGTGGAGAGCTGGAAGAAAGCTTTGCATACACTACCCACACACATACTCCTCCCTTACTTCCTTTCTGTTTCATTGTTAGTCTTTGGCTTTCTCTGAATATGAGAGCAACTCCAGAGTTTGGTGAGAAAACTCACTTGTTTGTTCACCTTCTCCATTGCCAATCCTTCCCCCTTTGTCTGGGATAAACAGCTACATACACTTGAGAGACAATTGAAGTTTGGCCTGGAGTCATTAGAGCACAGTCTCTCCAGCCAGCTGGTACTGATAGGGCAGGAAAGAGACTAGGAAGCATCTGCCTTTCTGATTTATTTGGAGTGATTTGAATGATGGGAAGGTACAAGTGAAAGTTTATAAATCATACTGCCATCTGTGGAAACTTTCACTATGCTATAGGGTACTGTGGTGTTCTCTAAGTCAAGCAAATCACAGAGTGTTCTAAAAAATGAATATTAATTAAAGGGATTAGGTAAACTAGTATCACATATCACCTTGCAATGGGGGAAATAACAGCTCTCGCTGTGAATGTGAGTAAATCCTTATGGATATCAGCACAGAACATAGCACAACAGGTACTACAGAGAGACAGAAACTGAGTTTCTGTGAAGCATCTTTCTCGGAACCAAAACCTTGTTTGTCTTAACCCAGATTTCAATTTTTTTCCTTTAAATCCTCCCTTTGTTTCTTCCTTCTCCAAAACCACTTCACCTCCCAACAAACATATAAACAAAACCCCGAAAACAAACAAACAAAAAAAGACAAAAACAAAAAAGACAAAACTTATCTCAGGTTAAATATTAGCATAAATGAAAAGACAAGTACTTTGCCCATAAGGTGGTACACTTCTTAGTGAATATGATTCTTTTTTCTCTGACTAGTTTACATAACATAAACAGTCAAGCAATCATCATCTCCGGTAAAAACAGACTACTTGCATTAAAGCTAAGGGAACCATGCTGACATCTTTCAGCTATGGAAAGGTACAGACTACCTTCAGCAGAAGGCCAGCTTAGATTATCGCATTTCTCTGATAGTTGCTTTTCCTATTTGTCAGTGTTTCAAAATTTTTCTTCATATTTTTCATTTATTTTTAATTTTTTCTTCATATTTTTCAAGAAGGCAAAAATAGTTTCCAATAATCCTTTAGCCAATGTAAAATAAAATACCTTTTCATAGATTCATAGAATGGTAGGGGGTTAGAAGGGACTGCTAGAGATTATCCAGTCCAACTCACTTGCTAAAGCAGGTGTATCTAGATTGGGTCACACAGAAACACGTCCAGATGTGTTTAAAAACCTCCAGAGAATGAGACTCCACATCTTCCCTGGACAGCCTGTGCTAGGGCTCCCTCATCTTCACAGGAAAGAAGTTCTCCCTTGTGTTTAAGTGGAATTTTCTGTGTTCCCACTTATTACCCCTAGTCCTGTCACTGCATAGTACAGGAAAAAAAGTGTCACCCTATTCTCTTAACATACACCTTTTGAGTACTTATAAGTGTTAATGAGGTTCTCCCCTTAGTCTTCTGTTTTCTAGGTTAACCAGCCACAGTTCTCACAGCCTTTCCTCATATGAAAGATGCTCCAGTCCCCTGATTATCTTGATGGGCCTGTGCTGGACTCTCTCCAGAAGTTGTCTGTCCCTCTTGAGCTGAGGAGCCCACAACTGGACACAGGACTCTGGATGAGGCCTCACCAGGGCAGAGTAAAGGGAGAGGATAACTTCTCTTGACCTGCTGGCCACACTGTTCTTAATACATCCCAGAATGCCATTGGCTTTCTTGGCCACGAGAGCACATTGCTGGCTCATGGTTAGTTTATTATCAACCAGCACTTCCAGGTCTCTCTCTGCAGAGCTGCTCTCCAGCAGATCAATCCCCAGCCTGTACTGGCATGTGGAGTTGTTCCTCCCCAGATGCAGGACTCAGCACTTGTCCCTGCAGAGCCTCATGAGGTTCCTCTCTGCCTAACTCTCAAGACAGTTGAGATCCCGCTGAATGGCAGCACAGCCTTCTGGGGAATCAGCCACTCCTCCCAGTTTGGTGTCATCAGCGAACTTGCTGAGGGTACACTCTGTTCCCTCATCCAGGTCGCTGATGAAGATGTTGAACAAGACTGGCCCCAGAACTGATCCCTGTGGAACTCCACTGGCCACAGGCCTCCAACTTGATTCTGTGTCATTGATCACCACTCTCTGGTCTCTGTCATTCAGCCAGTTCTCGATCCACCTCTCCATCCACTCATCCAACCTGCACTACGTTTAGTCACATCATCTGCTCTAAAATCTCTTACACTTAGAAACTTTGCTTCAAATGTAAAGGAATGATAATTTAAAACAAGAAGAAATTTGATTTTGTTTGAGAATGTAAAAATTAACTTCTTTTTGTTCCCCTTGCCTTCAGAAATGTGTCTGTTTGTGAGTATGTGCGTGTGTGTATGCATGCCCACAGTCTAGAGCCATTTCCAAAGCCTGGCAGTATTTTACAGTCTTATCACTCAAAAATGTCATTTTTCATCAAGTTCACCTAAAGCACTTTTTTCCAATACAAATTTCCTTTCTACCTTCTAATCCTCTTTTACCAATGTCCTCCCCTTCCCTTAATTTTTCTTCTGTATCTAAAAGCACTTTTTTTCCACTACAAATTTCCTTTCTACCTTCTAATCCTCTTTTACCAATGTCCTCCCCTTCCCTTAATTTTTCTTCTGTATCACTAACTCTCCTCGATTTTCTACTGGTTGCATTCTTTCACACTGTCATTCCCCCCAACACTGTCTTTTCTGAAAGAAACAGCAGCATTTTATCAGACTGGCATTTGAATCTAATTATAAAAATCTAATTATACCCAGCACAAGCAGAAAGGAATTCATCAGACTTCAACTAAATTTACTAAAAGCAAAGGTGATGTATGAATGTGGTCAGACCACTGACAGGACAGTACTGAAGAGTATGTGCAGTTTATAGTAGAAGTGAAGTCACCACCAGGAGAAGAATTTGGTCTGGAGTTATATGATCACATCAAGTCCCTAGCCTCACTTTACTTGGGATACCAGACAACTCACTGTTTACTTATTTGCACTTGGTCCCTGTGGGTCTATACCTGCTCCTGTTAGCAAAAGCTTCATTCCCCACTGTTGTCTACCTTGTGATAATCTGTGTATCACCCACGTACATACAAAGACAAGTGATTCTGCACTCAGCAGTGAAACCCTCATGTGTGGGACATAGTAAAGGTGTTAAACCGTGGTGGTGCAAATCTTTCAGATGTGTAAGATGAGTTGATACAAAGCACAAATGTTCCATGAAAGGACACACCTTCCCAGAGTTGTAGTAATGTAAATTAAAAGAAAAATGAAAAAAAAAGAAAACAGGTCAAATATTTCTTAGGTCTTATGACCTTTTAAACATTCTACTACAGATACCAATATCCAGGTACCAACTCATGAAAATATTGCTGTTCATGCTCTCCAGCACAAGGCTATTCACAGCTGCCCTCTCCCTGTTTTAACTAAGGTCAGGCTACAGACTATGGAATATCCACGGCTAACAAAGTTGCTTTAAGATGTATTTCAACTATTTCAACTTCTATGACATGCTATTAGGACAGCTCATACAGCCACACTGGGATCACCCCAGTTACTTGGTCTGCTCATGCTTCCTATCCCAGAGTAACCAGGCTTGTCTGAAAGGGTCACCATGCCAGCAGTGCCAGCACTGACGCTACTCTAAAGCCCTGACCAGGGCTTTTGAACATGTCAATCCCATATCCCAGCACCAGTTATAGTTAAGTGAGGGAAAGATCTCCTAAGATACACTGTCTCAAATAATCACATTCAGATTCCTATTCCACATAATGAAAATTACCAAAATTCAGTTCAGCTTAGCACACACTGGATGTAAAATCTTCAGTTCAGTCACTTCTTATCAGGCCTCTTAATGTGGTCCCAGCATGCCATCAGAAGTTATAGCAACCCATCAAGCAGTGCCCACTGTAACAGCTTTTACAATGGGGAAGCCACTATGCTGTTCTCCACATCTCACTGGCACTGCAAAGCAGCTTGATGTCAGCAATACTCACTTTTGAGCTAGAAGGAAGTAAGAAAGGCTGCACAGTGAATAGAGACTACCTTAAGGAGAATGCTGCTATTTGCAAGCACTTTGGGTCAATGACAGCTCTCTTCAGTTCACCTATCTGATCAAAACAATATTTGATTAACGCAATAATCCCATCCCTGGCTCTGTGGATCAGCTCTGTGTTGGCTACAGGAAGCGTGTTTGCTGTAGACAAGTGCTACCAATAATATTGAAAGCCACAATGAACAAATGACTCAGTGCGATGAAATTCAGGTTCACACCAGCTGATGTAGAACTTTAATCTGAATGTATTCACCGCATTACTTGCTTTAAAACTAGGTGGTCTAGTCTTTCCTGCATTGATGCTAGTTGGAGGTGTCTTTATGAGCTACCTATAGTGATGTTCAGAATCCAGAGAGGAAGGAGCAAAGCAAAATGCAGGACAATAACCCTGGATTTCAGAAGAGAAGACATTGGCCAATTCAGGGACCTGCTCAGTCAGGCTAAGTGCCTAATTGAAGCAGGATTATCCTACAGGCCATATCCGACTTGTAGGCCACATACTAGAACATCTCCATATAAAACTTTATGAAAGGTCTGTAAATGTTTTATATTTACATTTAAACATATTATTTTTAATAAATTAAAGGCCTTGCCAAAGGTATTTATTCTACAAATATCAATACCAGAGTCAGCACTCAGGTGGGAGAGTGTGCTATCTCGCTGTCTCTCGATGCTTGAGGTGAGGCAGTCTTTGTGCAGTGGAGGGACAAGGGTAACTGCTTGCCTACTTGCTTTGTGTGCATCATGTGTTAGTATCCCAACCAAACTGTCCTTCCACCTCCAGCATTGCTCAGCCCAGAGCCACGCTGAGGAATGCAGTAGCAGAAGCTATGTCTTCTCTCTGGCTTCCTTCACAAAAAGGAAATACTTTTCTTTACCATGTCCATGCATCCTTGCGGCAAAACAAATGTGCCAGAAAAGTGAGCCATGTATGCTCCAGAATATTAACGATGACAAAAATATTATATCTAGAATATTAATGATGACAAAACAATCTTCTATTTACTGTTTTACAGTATACATTCCTCCTTCCCTCTTATCCTATGGTAAGAGAGTGTCTAGGAGGGTTCTTGCTCTGATGGGAGGATGGCCAGGATCCTGGACTAGGGAATACACAAAGAGTAAATTCAGAGTACCTGGTAATCTCTGCAGGGCACAGCAACCAAACACTACACAGCATCCTCCTGTCCTGTGAAAGCCACAGCACGTCCAGCAAAACATCCACATAGCAGTGTGCAAATAACCCTGCAAAACTGCGTTAATGTGCACACTCTGGATTATCTAGTCATTAGTCATTTGAATAAATCTGAATAGTTGCATGCCTCAGAATTATTCACAGGATTAAAAGGTATGTGGTCATGGATTAACACTGGCCCCACTTCTGCAGGTCTATGATGATCAGTGACAAAAATTGAAGTGAGAATCTTAATGAGTAAGCAAATTGACTTGATAAGCAGAACTTTCCCTATCTAATTTGGAATGGCAGTAGTCCTTTTTAAGTAGTCATCTTTATTCTAGAGCCTCATTCTTGTTATGCAAGCAGCAAAGGAAAGTAATTATGTTGAATGGGAGCCACATACCATTTGAAGCCTCTCTTAATGTATAGGCACAAAAGGGAGGTAATTACTTTTTAATGGAAGCCAAGTTTTGTAAACCAAGATTTGCACCTATTTCCTTTCATTTGTTGAAAAGAAGGTAACAATTCACTGGTGGCACTGTTGAACTCTCATATATAAAAGTCAAGCAATGTCCCTCAAAGCAATACAAATCATTTGAAATAGCAAAAGCTCTGCTGCTGGAAGGTTAGAGCAAAGAATTTCAGCACTGGGTGTTCAGGACACAGTTTTCCCAGGAACTAGCACTCAGTCCCATTGAGTTCAGAGGAAACCAGGCTTTTTAAAGCTCTCTCTACCTTTCATTGGGACAGATTTTCCAAACTGTCTGGTTGCTATGGTGGTGCACAGAAACGGTGCAATTGAGTGCAGCGCACCTGGGAATTTTGAGGATGAAATGTCAGCTTACGTGGAAGGGGGAAGTCTTGCTTTTGACACAGCTAAAGATTTTATGCCTTGGTGAAAAAAAAAAATCTCACCCTAAAGACCTTCACTCTGCTCTCTAGTAACACAAAGTTCTGTACTATCTTGTGATTTCCATTCTGAAATACCCTCTATATATGATATTTCTTCTGCTTCTAGAGAAAGAATATCTTTAATAGCTATCTAATTAATTTTCCTCTTATTTCCCTGTCTTACATAAATATTTATGTTTTCCAAATTATTTTAGGAAAGAAAAAAATATATTACGATAACAATTGTTACAAAATGAATTCTTCTGAAAAGCCTCTTTGAGCAATACACGGTTCTATTGGATGTAAAAAAAAAAAAAAAAAAAAAAAAAGCAATACTCCATTAGCTAAACAGCAGTGGAAGGCAACTTTCTGAAGAATCAATGACTTCAATGTGACTTTTAATTCATTAATATATTACAATTGATTACATCCTCATACTTTAGATCTGTGCTGTTTAATTACTTTCTGTAGTCATCTTTAAGTGTTTCCCAATCTCTCCAATCTTCCAGCCACTACTGTCCAGCAGTTCTGCTTCTTTGTTCTGCTTCTCACTTTGCTAAATCTCCATTTTGGATAGACTTGGATTTTTTCCCAGTTGAACATAAGATGGACCCAATTCAAACTTACAGGGTGGAGCTGCACCATACAAGCCAGGAAGGCACAGTGCAATGTGTGTTAGGAACGAGGAACAGCTAGATTTTAGGCCGATAACAAACATTAAAATATCTGACAAAGAAATGGACCAAAGAATCACTTGTGGAATGTTTCACTATTTTTCTTTCTCATTGGAACTACAAGAAGAAATAAATGCAAGAGGAAATACATGCAAGGAAAAAATAATCCAATTTATTCTAAAACTATCCACAAATCTCTGAAATTATCTTAAGATAGCCAGAAGCCATTGCCTGAACCTGACATTTGGATGTAAGTCTTACAAAATGTTCACTTTTTACATCCTTACATAGAAGTTGTCAGGAATTATGGGAATTTTTTAAAAAGAGGTAATTTGATGAAGCCAATTTTTTTTCATCACAAAAGTTTAATTTTGGTGATATAATTCATTGAAAAAATGGAGGAGAGAAAGTTTCAAAGTTGCATGTGTCTCTGTAGCCATTTTCTGATTTTGCTAGATGGCCTATTTGCCCAAATACAAAGATCAGTAAAGTTTCATTTCATTTTCTTCATATCTGAGTCACATATATCTAAGATGTTAAAGCCTTCAGAGCAAGTATTCAGAAGACTGCAATGGATAAACTTTTCAAATGAAAGTTGATTTGCAATTGGAGACTGATGAAGCAGTCTGGCTAACTGGAAAGTGAATTTCAGAAGTAACTCACTTTGCTCTTGTTTGCTTTTTCCTTCTCATCTGCCTCTGTTACATTTTCACTGCTGCTTCTAGAGGGTATGGACTTTTACTGTTCTTTGTCATGTTCTCTGCTCAGCATAAGAGGGACTCAGTCCCAGTTGGCTCTTCAGCCGTCTCTTATGCTGTACACAAGATCCTTCTTAATGCCAACAAGACAGGTGCAGGCAAAGACTAATACATTCACAGTTCACTCGCTGCATTCACATGTCTGCAGGAGACTGCTTAAAAAAAAAAATTAATAATCCATTTGCAGTTTGGCATTTACCTGTATCTACAGAGAAGCAAAAGGTCACACATTGAGGCAATTCATATGTCAAACTGAGATCATTAAATACCTATTGAGTAGAAAGTTATCTGAGATTTACTGTGAACAGAGATCCTATTTTATTTAGTTAATTTTTGAAAACCAGGCACGTGCTTTTCACTTGTACTTTCTGCATCTGCCGCAGATGGCATCTAAACTCAGGGCTTTGCTTTGATCTGAGCTCCACACTCTGAAAACTTGCCTGCAAAACTTTCACAGTAAGCACAGATTGAAGATAGAGATGGTGACATGGAAAATGAGATGGAAGGATAAAGAAGTGGGAAAAACCTTGAAAGGAAAGGAAGTGAAGAAGCAGAAAAGGAAAGCAAAGGGCAGAAAGAAACAGAGCTTTTTTTTCTTTTTCACTGCTGGGAACAGTAATGAGTGTAAACATTTGCTGATGGCATATCTTTTACCACAGTAAGTCCCACAGCTTCAGGCATTTTCATGGCTCAAGGGCACTGACTAATGCCAAGGAGGCTGGACTGCTCTTACAAGCCAGGAAAGTGAGACAATGAGCTTGTAACAGAATTGGCACACCCAAGGCTATTTAAATACTCCCCCACAAAAGTCTGTATCAAATCTCAAAAAGCTCCTGCGGGCATAAGAGGGTTAAACACGAGCATTTGTCACATCCAGTTTTTCATCAATTGAGGCAGCACAGAAAATAAAAATAAATCTGAAATACAAACAAGGAGGTGAGAAAACATGGAGGCCTGTGTTTCTCAGGGAAATTCTCCCCACCTTGTCAAAAACTCTGGTACAAGCTGCAGGACAACTAAAAAAAGTAAAATATTTATTTTTTAAAAAAAAAGATAACTTATCTTTCTCCCTCTCCTACAAGCATTTCCTGCTCCCTGAACTCCCAGAACTGTGTCAATCACATTGAAATTGTGTTATAATCTGAAAATACATTCAAATTACTTATCCAAACAGTAAAATTTCTCAAAGGTACAAAATCAGCCTCAAAGGAGACCACATTGCAAAGCCTCCAAGAAACATAAGGTAAATGAAGCAGAAAAAAAAAATCACCATCAAAAGACATACAAATTTCCTTAGCTATGGATTGCACTGGCATCTTCCTAGCAGCTTGAGGCTGGTCCACACTGTAACCATGACTGTGTGGGAGTTTTTTGGGTTTTTGTGGTTTTTTTTATGGGTTACTCTTATTTTCACTTAAACTGAGAAAAATCTTACTTCCCCATACTATGGCAACAGAAGCCAAAGCACCGAGATGTGTCTCAGAGCCTGAAATTTCCAGTGAGTTTTACTTTATCTTGAAATAACAAGTCTTATCCTCAGACCAGCGAGGAGCACAGGGGAACACAACCAAGCATTTACTAGTCTTGCCCCTCTGGACCACATTTTTTTCTCTTGGTTTTCACGTTTCTCAGCTCTGTAAGGCATAAATTATTAATGGCAAAACTGCCTCTCACAATATTTATGCAGTGCTTAGTACAATGGCACTCCTTTTCAGCTGAGGCCTCTGGGCACTCATGCTATACAAATAATCATGATGATAGCAACAATAATAACAGCCAGCTATGCTGTTCCCACTGGGCATCCACTGCCGCTGTCTGCCTCAAAGAGCTCAAATCACTGTATTTCACTGCAGGCTCCCAGTCAGTGCCAGAGACCATTCTTGAATAAACCTGCCTTAACCTTTGCAGCAGGAGAAAAAAACCTCCCAGTTTTGTCTTTCAGGTTTTTGTTTAACAGCTGTTTCCTAATATGAGAAAATCCCTCATTTTTATATCTAATTAGTTTGAGCGGATCCTATTATTCTGCCTCCTGTAATACTAATTATTACACTAGCTGCATGCCTGCTCAGCTAATGAGTTACATTAAAGATGGGGAATTCTGAAGCCTACAGAGGGACATACAGCATGACTGTGATGCCAAAACAGGAGACATCAGCATCTTTCAAATAAAACAAAACCTCAGTCCTAACAAGTAATTTCCTCTCTCTGTGCGGCCTCCAGCTAATCTTTAGAAGCAGACACTTTGCTGCTTCACAAAGGCAAAGTTGAGAGAAAGCACCCCAGAAAAAGCAGATTTCCCAACATGCAAAATGGACCAAGTAGTCTTTTGTATGAGTGCAGTGCAAAATTTGAGCAATGAATAGCTGCTTCTCAGGTGAGCGGTTCATTCAGACATCACTACCAGCTCCTTGCAACAGCCAGTGGCTGAGTCATCCTGTCAAAGTGCTGCCAGTCTGTTCTGGCAGTGCACTGGGCATAAGAGGTCTTCTCTGCAGGCAGAAATCAAGGCTGCCATCATAGTGTTTAAAAACCACTCGTAGTTTTCTGCTCTTGGAACCAAAGTAAGGACATAGTTATATCTGCTCATTAACAAAAGCACAATTCTCTGTTTAGACACCAAGCTCTCTAGGCAAACATGAGATAAGGCATTGTCAAAGGTTGTCTTAAATTCATTGAGACTACTAACATCAAAGCCGAAGACCCTGACTAAAGACTGCAGTTCAGACATTCACCTTGAAGTAAATCATCACATTCTAATAATTACAATTGCAGACTAGGATTAAAGGGAGTAGGAACTACTATTCAATGCATGAAGCCAAAATTCAACAGCTCCTAGCTGACTGCCTGGACCTGCCACTGATACTGTGTCCACCTGGATAATTTTTTAGCCATTCTGACTTGTAATTATTACTTTTCTTTAAATTGTACTTTCTCAGCTCCAAGGAAGGATACTTAATTGCTGCCTGAAAGATTGCTTGATAAAAGAAACAATACAGTGCAGATTATTTATATTGCACTAAACTCTTAAGTAAAGCTCTTCAAGTGATATGAAATTATTAAATATACATAGTATGTAGTCTTTCCTCCATGTACAGCAGCACGCACACCATGCCAAACACATTGGACTACACTGACACCTTGCTAGACTCTCATATGCTACATCTGATCTGCATTGCACAAAAGAGATTACATCCATTAACAAAATGGGTAGGTCTTGCCCTTATGTGAGAAACCTTTCCAAAAACTGCATATAGGAGGATGTGATTTCTGGACACCACCCCAATTATTAAAGACAAGAGTGCTCTAAGCAGTGTTAATGTTTGCCAGCCTTAGTTGGAATTATTTTCCTCTGTGGCAAGAACTGAGCTGAGCCAAGGAAAAGTAACTTATACATCAGATATACTGTAAATTGATTAAGAGATTGGGAAGAGAAATTCATTAAAAATAACTAAATACAGTCAGCCAAAGGAGTTATCAGAAGGGAACATAACTCAAAAAATGAAGAGTATATTGCAGAAAAAGCAGGCAGACATACTATTTATTTTTATCTTGATCAGAAGAATAAATAGCTAAAATTATAAGAGTTATGGGGAGAGGGAAAGAGAGTGACGGAAAGAGTGAAAAAAGGACCTAATGTCAATCAAGTAACCCAGGTCAATAAAAATAAATTCTTCCTCTTTCAACAATTAAAGCAAAATGCTTTCTGAATCCTGACAATACTCTATTCTTCTACTTTCTGGCTGGCAGGAACCCGAACATCCATCAATCAAGTTTGGGTGGCTATGAAGTAGGCCAGATGGAGTGTGTCGGAACTGTTTCTCACTCTTCAATGAAAGTTGGCCATTAGACCAGCCACTCAACAGAAGTGCCTGAGTCTTTCACATCTGTCAAGTTAGTTTAAGGCGACCTTGAACATCCCCAGCCTTACAGATACTGATTAGAATACGCAATAGTGTGTGCTAGAGGAGAGGTGGCTGCCTCCCCTTGGATTTTGTGATAAAAATTATCCTTTCTTCCTTTCCAGCCTTTGTGACAGGTTTTCTCATGAGCTCATTTGTGTACTAAAAACACAAGCCATGGAGTCTGAGGTATTACTATCACATTGCTGACAATCTCTCTGTCTATATGTACAATATTCAAGAATGGACGACAGTTTCCTTTCTCTTTTAACTACACTTTAGCAGAGCAGCCCAGGACCAAACTATTGTCTTCCAATCTGAGAATACCTCAGAAGAGCCATGGAGAAAATTGCTCATCAGAAAAACAGATAAATTTCTAAGTCCTGATTCATCATCTGCTTTCCAACTTAAATCAGCAGAGTTTCTCAAATAATTCTCTTCTTACAAGTAGTAAGCTCCAAAGTGTCCAACTGTCACAGCCTACAACCCATATTTCAGAATCAACTGCTCAGAAGAAAATATACTGAAACAGAGAAGTTTCTAATAAGGAAAAAATACAATTACTTAGTTTCCAAAATATTGAGAGTGCTTCAAAAGATTTTAAGTATTTTCCATGACTGCTGACTAATGATTAGATTACCAGTTTATGAGGCAGAAATTGATTTCCAAGGTTAATGAGTATTTCCTAGTTTAATTTAGCAGTTCTGCCAAAGCTCATAGAAGCTCTTGGAAAACCAAAATATACTTTCATCGGCAAATCTGTAAAATGGTAAATCTAGAGATTATTCTACATGTGTAATTTTTCTTTATGTTAAGCATAGATCAAACTCCTATGAAACAGCAGTTATCTTTGAAATAAGTGATAGGAGACATACACAGGATTCATCCCACCAGTAAAGTTGCTGCATGTTCATAAGCTGGAAAGGTAGATAAGCAAAAGGAGAGCAGCAGTTACAGTTGATATTTTCTTTCTCATCACAATTCTGTAGAGGATATGCTTGGAATACTCTGTACAGCCCAATCTTTTCATCTCAAAAAATGATTTTGCAATAATAGAAAGATTTTAGGTAAGTTAAATAGAGAGTATTCTTGTTGTGGAGATGCTAAATAGGGGCTTATATTCACCTTGTTTACAATAGGAAATCAAAAGGAAAGGTATGTAATGGAGAGGTTACGAACAACACCTAATAGAATAAAAATTTCAGGGCACAGAAAAGGGACTTAGGAAAATAATGGAAACAACCGTTCTTCTGAATATACTGGGTTTTCTTCAGTGCAGTATTCTCAGTCAGTTCACATCTGCTTTTGGTATTCCCAAACTATTGCTATCAGTGATGCAGCTCTTGAAGCACACACAAGTCAGAAAGGTAACCATATAGTCGTATAGAACAGATTCCTGTAAACCAAAAAGCCCCTCACTTACTATTCTGCTGCCACAGATCCCAAATATCAAAGACACACTGCCCTGCTACTCCAGGCAATCTCAGTAGGAACAGGCAGCATATGATCAGCATTTATAAGTCTAGCTGGCATGTCATTATAGACCTTAGGCAACACTATGCATCACAAAAAACCCTCTGTTGCTTCCAAATAATATATCATATGCGTTTTCTCTTGTAGTCTCGAGCCACTGATAGGAAGCTATGGGTGAAAAGGGATGCTAATAGGTACCTGCCATCCATTCCAAGTCCTCAGAAAATAACTTAGATCTTACTTCTTATCTCCAAAGTATTAAATTGGGTCTAATCTAACAATAGATTAAATAAAGTTTAATTTTTCCTTTATCTAGATGTGAGTGGAGATTTAGTTTTGACCTGTAATTTCCTTCACCTCAGGAAGAAAACAAATACTCTTAATTCCAGCCAAGATGTCAGCACTTGGACTTTTAATTCAGAAATGAAGTTCAGCAGGACACAACATTTCACACAGTACTAATTTGCTTGACCCAATTTCTTATTCAAGTTCTTCCTACTGCTGCCAATACACTGTCTGGTGTAGCTACTATGTAGTTACACCCACAGATTTGCAATATGGATTTCTGATCATTAGCTCAGGGCCCAGGCAGGCTGTGAGTGTGTGTGCTGCTCCTATTAATGCCAACAGCAGATGAAGGAGCAGGTGGCATGCAGGAAGATACCATAAGACTTCTAACACAGTTCAGGAGAGCAGAATTTCAGCTCACAGTTATTATGATCATAAACCTACCTTCCTTCAAATCAATTAAAGTCAGGTTTACCAATTCAGTCAAGCCACATAACTATGTTTGCTGCAGTCAGTCCCAATAAGAGTTTCAGTGTCATCTGTAACTCAATTATATCTGGAATTAGTTGAAGTTGACTACAATCCAACAATTTCACAAAGTCTGCCTTTAAATCTGAAACTTGAAAATAACCCTTTACCACTCAACAGTCTTTCTCTTCACAAAAATTATGCTGCATCAATGCTCTGTTTTGCTTCCCTCCAATCTTTTTTAACAGCCATTGATATACTGACTCGGAGGGATCAGAACAAGGCAGAAGGCTACTAGTTGCTTAAGCAACAGAGGCCTTCTGGCAGCACAACAGAAAGGTTCATTCAGTAAACTCTCAAATGCCACTTAAGCATGGGGAAAAAAACCCCACAAAACAAAAAACCAAACCACAACCAAAAAATCCTCTCCCCAAACCAATAAGCAATAAAACCACACAGCTCAAAGCCTTTCCTGCATTCCTACCCAGTCACTTCCACTCCCAAATGAAGATCTTTATTGCTGCCAACTCAACCAAGTCAGCTGAGCTCTGAAAATCTAGTTGTATCCTTTCTGCTTCACAGCTTGTAATTATCTACACAGGTTCTAGACTCTGCACTTATCTCCATGGATGGTGTACGAGGAAGATCAGTTACAGCTGTACAGGCTGCAAAGCAGAGAGATGCATGCACACACGTATGCACACAGCAAGTGTCTGCAACCTCATCAGACGTCCTTCCAGTTGCACAAGCAGAGCAGGCCACCTGCAGGTACTCAGATCAATGGTGCACCACCAGCTACAATTTGAAAACTGCTTTTCTCAGTAGCACCTGTCAATCCTTATCGCATTTATTTTTATAATTATCCAACTATTCAGAGTCTGGAATGTGTTAAACCTAGCTGGTTTTAAGCAAACAAATGCCAGGGTAGCATAGCTTGTATAATCCACTGAAAACACATTACTTCTGTATCTCAAACAAGATCTCAGAGTTTTACCTCCCACTATAAATCATCCTACACACATAACACCTGCTACTCCAATAAAGAGTAAACTAAAAGGCTTTAATGATTAGAAAGAAAATGAGTTTGTCTGAGGGATACCTGGAAACACAAATGCAGAGCATATGCCTTTCTGTGAACTAGAAGTTATTTGAATTGCGTATACATTCTGTACTCTCCTTTCTATCTTTGAATAAAGAATATACAACCTCAAGGGTGCAGAACATTCATATATTTGTGTGCAGTAAGCAGAAAATCCTTTCAATACTATGTACCCACAAGGAAGCAGTCCTTTATTGAACTAATTATCCAATACGAAACAAAATCTATGTAAAAGGTGTCTTTATCAAGAGACATTTTTGGCTTGTTCCCATCAAAAGGTGTTATGAAAAATAACTGTAGTCCTTTTTTCAACCAGTCGTTACTCAATACCAAACAACAACACGTCTTTATCAAAAGTGATTTTTGCATGTTATTATTGGTCTGTCATCATCAAAAAGTGTTACGAAAAACATCTGTACTCTGGAAGTCTAGTCACATCATCAAACCGGTAGCAGTACAGATGGTCTAAGGTTAAATTCAAGCTCTAGTCTTCAGCTTACTTCTTGTGTGTGATACTGCATTGTGCTGCCAGAATATTATCTGCCTACCCACTGAGAGACAGAAGCAGTGCAGAACTGAGGAAAGGCCATGACAGTACTATCTCCTGTATTTCTGAGTTGCCACTGAAGCATGGGGGACATCACAAATCCAGCAATTTAAATGAAATAATGTGCAGTTTTCAGCAAATGGAATTTACCTTGAGGTTTGGGTTTGGTAAGCTTCCCACAAGGCTTTGAGATTGTTACAGTCTTCTGGCAGTCAGCATTATGAAGGGCTCTCTTTAGGTTCCCAGTTCGAGTCTTCAAGGCAGTATTCAAGTCACATTCTCCCCAGGCCTGGAATTGGTATTTGCACTCCGCTATAACAAGTAAATAAATGACAATATTTAAACCAGAATGACTGAGCATAAAACCAAAAAATTTATTATTCTAATAGGATATCATGGACAGCCAGTGCTTGCAGTGAAAAGGATCACGCAACTGACAAGAGGAATCCCAAGAAGAATATAAAGACAGTTTGCAGTGATAATTGCAGTATCCTCCCCTCCAAAAATACTTCAAAATGCAATCGTCTTGCTTTTACATTATTTTAATTGGAAGGAAAATACATTCAACTATGAAGATATACAATGAAAAAAAAAGAAACAAAAGTGAGAAATAATTAATTTTCTATAATAAATTATTATTAACTATTATATTATTAATTAACTATAATTAACTATAACTATAATTAATGTATAGTTGTTCCTCCATTTGTGAGATGTCAAAGAATAGTTTCAAGGATGTATGTGCAACTATGAACTTGGCAAGTGTGAAACTGCTGCACTGATTGCCTTGGTAAGGTCTCAGTGATGTCAAAGTCATATCAGTTGTTTACTGGAAAAAAATCCAAGTTTGCTAGAGTAATAAGATGTGAGTCCTGGACAGACATCTTGCCGAGGACAAATCTGACAAATATTTCTGAATTGTTACAGGTAAACCTTCTCTACTGAGTAATATAGATGACATACACTTGTCTTCATTCACTCTTTTCAATGCACACACTGGTAGCCACCCATGGTCCATGCTGCAAAACACAGTAAAGGTCACCTAAAGCCTCTGGCAACCATCACAGAGATTCACAGTTGTACCAGAACACACACATTGCTGCCTTAAATACAGTTCCACACCTGACAACATTGATGGAACACTGGGTTTACAATAAGTAGATTACATGGACTCTGCAGAGGAAGAAGCTGCCTTCTGATGGTTTACATGTTCTACCTGCGATGAGGCTGAAATACTGAAGTAGCCTCTTCATCAAGACATTTGTAGAGCTAAGGAGAAAACATAGACTCTCTACACTTCAGTAAAAACCAAATAAAAAAAAAAAAAACAAATATTTTGAAAGAGTGATGCTTACCTCCAAATTGCTTCTTCCAGTTGCAGGGAATCTTACACTTCTGAGTCTTGGTGGTTTGTTTGCACTCCGCTCCTGTGCGAGTGCCCTCACGTGTCCCCAGGCCACAGTCACCGCTGGTGGGCACACAGACGCTCCACTGCCATTCCCCACAGTCAGACTTCTTCACCTTTTTCTCTGAGTGAAGGCAAGGAATCAAACACAAGCAAAAGAAGTGATCAGTACCCAGATCCTATGGAGAAGTTCCTTAAATTTCACTAATGAGTTACAACACGACAGTCATAAAACAATTGCTTCAAAAGCAAGTGGTCTGACATCCTCTTCACAGTTTTGCAGAGACAGGTCAGCCTCTTTGACTCCAAAGCAGAGTGGATCACTCAAATTCATTCCTACTACCACATCTATCAGTCTGCTTATATATTCTGAGGTCAATTCTCACCTTTGGAATGGGGAATCATCTAGAAAACCTGAGACCACTGACTAAAACATGGAGGAGGGCTTGCTCAGAAAGGACATTCCTCTGTCTCCAGTAGCTGGTAGCATGCAAATAATTTCAGTTCTAACTTAAGCACTACATCCTAGACTGATTAGAAATGTATGTGTTGACATTTTGTATTGAAGGATTTGAGCACTTCCAGGGAAAAGCTGTGGAACACAAACTTTTCATTTGTTAAACCATGTCAGATTTTGAATATGACCAAAATTCTAAATTCTACATGGAGAAATGTTCACAAAATTCTCTTAATAGAAGTGGGCTTGCTAATCAGATTGAATTAATTGAAAGTAATTAATTCAAATTATTAAACCCATATTTTATAAGAAAAGACAGAAATGTTATTAAACTCAAGGGTTCACAAAACATTTGGGCCCTCAAAACATCAAAAGTAACTTTAAATAACCTTATATAAAATTATTTTCCTTCCAGCTCTTCTATATTTAAGTTCACATTTTCTCATATTTCCATACAGTCACAATGGTTATGAACACCTTGGTTTTCTATTTTAATGGAAACACTAGTTCTGATAGACTCACATGTCATATTAACTGGTGTTATAAGGAGCCTATTAATAATAAAGCCTTAAGAAAAACACCAAAAATGTGTTCCTTAAAAACACATAGATATGATAGATATGAATTTTCCACTCCAGGCCTGCCCATGTCTGTTTCTCATATAATGAGGTCTGAGTTCATCACTGACAGAAAGCAATTACTGCTGAATATCTGGCTGTCTATCTGCAGCAGCAAGTTAGTTCAATTCTTTGTTGGAGTATTTCCACGATACGCAGCGCTGGCGAAGCTTTGTCACATACAACACTGAACAAGTGACATGATAACTGGTCTCTCATCACTCCTGTTTGATTCTCCCTAAGTCAACCATGAACCTATTCTCAGAGTAAATTTTTAGCTGCCTTGCAATACCCACTCTGTGACTAAGGACTCAAATCTCTGGGGCTATCAAGCTGACAACTACTTTCTGTTTTCGTATTCAACACAGAACAACATGCCACAGCAGAAATCCCTACCCCATATGACAAAAGGTTAATGAATGACCTGAATTTCATAAGAAAAAACAGAAGCATTTGACATTCTTCCACACATGCAATCCATCTCGGGGATTAACTCTGAACGACACTGGACCTTACCTGGTTTCTCTTTTTTGCCAGCCTCAGTGGTACTCACAGCTGCCAGTATAAAAAGAAGTGCCAGGAGGGCAGTCGTGAACATTCGACGTTGCTGGTGTTGCTGTTGCATTCTGGGGATTAATGAGAGAGAGGGGAAAAAAGGTTGGTTAGACCATAAAAAGTGGGATCCCATCTAAAATGTAGGTACACTATTTTTGGGAAGTTATGCTTTAGGGCCACAAGACACAAGCAAGTCAACAAAATAATTTGCCATTAGTAGAATGGGTATTAATCATCATTTCAGAGAGAATACAAAGATTTTTAATAATTATTTTCCAGTTAGTGTACCAAATCCCTGATCTACATTGCTGATGTTACAGATGAGTTTTGTCAAAGAAAGTTCAGTAATTATTGTTCATCTTGTAGAAACTTGTCAAGGCTCATGATGGGCCTGGAACTTCTCTCTTCTTTCATGGCCCCTAGCTTGTAATTTATTGTGTAAAAATAAACATAACATATACTTTATGTGAGTTCATATGAAGTAAGGAATGCTACACTGTCTACCTTGCAAAGGTTCTTAATACACTTATTTGACATATGAAAAGAGCTTCTTTCAAGAAAAACCTATATAGGTAATATGTGATGTATTATCTTGTCATTGGCATGTTATTATCTACCTTTCCCTTCCCCTCCAATTAGTGTCTTTTCCTAATATAAATTAAACTAGTTGTCTGAAATGCAAAATGGGCATAGAGATAGGGCTTGCACACACAGCTAGAGGGTAGCCATGGCACAGTAATGAACCCAAAATCTGGATTTGGGAAGCAATGTTCAAATATAACAAGGTGGAGCATGAGTTACCAAAGGTCACCAAAAGTTATTTAGAGATGGCTGACTTCAATGGCTTACACACATATTTCCCTTTCACTTTGCTATAATTTGCATTGTCTCATTTTGGCATTACTTATTGGAAATCAGGACTATAACAAATATATATGTTAAAAAAAAAGATTTCTGCATTTCCCAAAGCACTTCTCTACTAGGTGACCAGATAACAAGATGGAATGCTTGGATGAAAAGTTTCTCCAGCTTTGGTTCTTTTTACTTTCAAACCAAGGTCGTGACACTCATGCTACACCAGCCCTCCAGGGAGATGTCAACAGTGCTAGTAATGAAAATGGCCTTAAAAACTCAAGTAGACTGATGTTACAGAGAGTTTAGAAGCAACCTGATCTCATTTTGCTGAGCACAGCAACCTGAGGGGAGAAATAGTTTTCACCATGAACATACAATAAAATTTATTTGAAATTTAATTTGGTACTCCTCAGTATTCCCTGCTGGCAACCTCTTGCTCAAAAGCAATGTAATTGTAATTGACATGGAAAACAGGAGAAGAATCCCAAACACAGAGACCTTTAAGTATCCAGCTTTAAAATCATCCTACAAGTCAAATAAGAAAACATAACAATTTTGCTGAAATGAAGTTCATGTGAAGACTCCACTTCCAATGTCTGAAAGGCTGTCATTAACACCAGTTTCATTTATTTCAAAAGAAAGCATCATTTCCCATCATGAAGAGCCACCAGTGTTTCCAGTGAATTCAAACAGAGCCTGGAGCTAGAGTGCACGTCCTGTATCAGTTTGGATTTGTTTTTGCCTTTCTTCTGCTACGTCTTTCCACTTAGAGACTTTGATGCTTTACCAAGAATGTAATAAATAAATAAATAAATAAATACATGAAATTAATAAGCAAGGGGGAAAAAAAAGCAACCTGCCTTTCATTCAACTTATTTCAAACTTGTTCTCTGTACTCAAGCACAGTTGCAATACTGTTAAGACAGCAAACTTCCCCCCCCGCCTCAGCCTCTTTCCTTTGCAGAAATTTCACCTCCAGTAGCGCTGCACATCAATCATCGCACACCCCGTTTTCACTACAATTACTCACCAGAATCCCTCCTTGAAGAAGGGAGATAAGTACTTGTATGGAAACACATATCAAAAGAGAGAAACTTTTCCATAATCTCAACACACCATCCCAGCATGCTGTCTAGGAATGTCAGAAGATGAAGCAAGGTAGCACCACTGGGTTTGCTGCACAGGATGTCATCACACACAAGAGACAACCACAGCGGAATTGGAGTTCCCTCCTAAATTCCTAGGGAAGCTGTCTTACATTAAATTGACAGAAACTCAATTAAAAAAAAAAAAAAGTTTGACATTATTTTCAGCAAAATAGGCAGCAAAAAGAGTTGAGTTTTGGAGTCTGAAGTGTTCCAGAAGCCTCATAAACAAAATTTTAGTATCATATTCTTTTAACTTATTTTCCTAAGACTTCAGATTGACTTACAGTCAAAACACTTGCCAAGTTGTCTAAGGTGAATATCAATCCTGTAGTGATAGATAGATAGACAGACAGACACATAGATAAATAGATGATATAGATAGATGTAGATCTTTCCCTCTTGCAGAGAGACAGGTTGTTTCCTGAAGTGCCTTTGCTATTAATTATCAAAAAGTGAAAAGCCATCTTGTACAGATGAATGCCTTGCCTCACACACTACCATCACCACAAATTCAATGTAACCAGTATGACTACAAAAAATTGTATCATTTTGCACGTGATACATCAGTAAGGGCAGGTGCTCCCAACGAATTACAAGTGGCCTATAACCATTAAATATTAGATACTTTTTCAGAAGGCCAGAAAACCCTACCTATCAGTAATCATTTGAGTTCAATCTTCAGTTTTCCTTGCAAATATTTCAGCTGGCTATTAAGAAGATGAAGAAAAAACTTGTGATACTGTACTTGTTTTTTAAAACAATATGTCCCACTGAAAATAACTTTGTCTTGTTTGGCTTATTTTTCCAAAATTCAAAGGTTACAACTTTTCCTTAGATTCTATGATGGCATTTCCAGTTGAACTGCCAAAACTGCTAACACCAGTAAAAAAACCAAGCATTTCACAATATGCAAAATGAACTCCTTGACATTTTGATTTTTGTAATAAGTCTTCTATCTACACATCAATGGTAGCAAGTAAATCATGTGTCATAAACAGAAAGTATTTCTAAAATCTTTCTTGACAGCCCTTAAATAAAGCAAGACAGCAGAATTTAAACAAATAGCAGTGACATTTACAATCTATAGGAAGAGACTAAAATAAAAGTGAAGGAAGGAAAAGAGACATTTGGAGTGGGGGAAGCTCTAGAAGACATCAGAAAAAAGAAAAGGTAAAGATAGACAAGGACTGTTTAGAACAGTTTAAACGGTAAACTGGGACAAGATCAGAAAAAGAGCAAGTAATCATAGAAAGAGCACCAAAACAGAAATGAGAGTAGTTACTGACAATTAAACACTAAACCAGAGACTTTTTGGAAAACACAAAGTGAGTAAAGAGGTAAGAAGTGAAGCCTAGCTGAGATGCACCACAGTAAGTGGCTTCTCTGAGCAAAAATGAGGCACAGAATTACCTAAGTCTTACAGTTGAGTTTGCAGTCATTCTCTGCTTGGGAGTAAAAAAATGTAAGGAAAATTTTAATATGTCAGGCAATCAGAAAACTAATGAATTCATAAACCATCCATCTATGGGTTCAATTGTATGTTGAACACCAGAAAGACTCAGGCAGAAGTCACACTACAGCTGCAGTTTAAAAGACCTTCTGAGTGGCACTTGAGTCTCCCACTCCAAATCCCACTGCCCACAATTGGATTTTACAATCACCCTCGTCTCTCTTGAACCTGGTTCATAAAAACATTTGTTTGCTGTGATGAGTACAGTCCACATGACAAAGTGTATGAACTCTTAGGAAAGAGATGTCTTATGGACTACTACACACAAATTCCAGCTGTACCGGAGATTCAACTCAGTATCCACTTAGTGTAGCATAGTGGCATGCACACACTTATATTTGGGTCCAGAAATGTTACACCCACTTTCATGAAGTGACGGGATTTGTCTAACAGCCCAAGTTTACTGTTTTCAATCCAAGACCCTACAAATACAACCCTACAAAAACAAGACTCTTGCTTCCTTCATACCCAAGCTGGCAGCCCAGATGTTTTCATGCTGTGCTCCTTAGATCTTTAGATCTCAGCACATGTCAAGTTTACTGGAGCGACTCTGCCTGCACTCATACCGTTAACTCATACACAGATTCTCTCCATTTCTCACATCTGAACGAGTCTTTTCTGAACACAAGTATCCAGAACAAACCCGATAATTTCAGATTAAGCTCTATAGGTAGGCAAGTGTTTGTTTTTCCTAGCCTTACAGAAGCTAGCATATGCAGCAAGTTCGAGGATCACATATGCCTTTTGCAGGTGGCTTTTTTGCTGATAATAACTATTACTCATAAATCATTCCCTTCATCTGTTCTTTCCAAAGCACCTGGCAAGGTCCCAGATTATAGAAGCAAGTATTTTATTATTAGTCCATATGACTATAATTTCCTATTCTGAACTATCAAGTTTTCTCACATGATTTAACTCATCCTTTTCAAGTATAATATGCTAAATATTTTCTGTGTTAACAATGCTGTTACCCTGCATCTACTGAAACTCTCTATGTATTGCTGTCACTAATGACAGGCCACGGCTTTGTAATGAGTTTTAAAGGCCACATGATTGAAGCTTGTCAAGGCTTGTTCCATCTGAGCTTTCCTGGGCAGCTTTGACACATTTGGTTCAGCTGCAATAGTAATTTTTCTAATTGAACAACTACCTATGACTAATTTAATTTACTTTTCTTTGCCATTGTATGGGGCCACCCAGGTTTTATGACCCTCTTTTAATAATAAATCATAACAATATTTTTATAATTGTCTATATTATAATATAATAGAGAGAAACACAGGACTGATATCTTAGCAAAGGCCTTGAGAAGCAGAGACACGAGATGCAGTGTAGAGAAGTACAGGCATGGGAGATACAAGATGGGGCACAGGCTTGACAATGGAGACCTCCAGCTTTAAGCAACTAACTCATGGTTAGAAAAAAGAAATGCAAATCTGGATCAAACTGGATCTGGCAGCAAGAAAGACAACTCAGAAATAGTTTCCAACATATACAACAGCACGTTAGCAAACATTAAAAAGCAACCCCAGGTTGATCAATGAGGCTGGACTAGATGATTTGAAGTCCCTTCCAATCCTTAACATTCTGTGATTCTGTGAAGAAGAAACTATCAATATCAATATCCTCCTGGATGAGGACCCCAGATGATAAGTCACCATAGTCATCCCCATCAACATTACCATAATGAAACCACAGCCTTAGAACCAAGAGGAGCTGCGGAAGGTTCAGCATAACATTAGGGAAAGTAGTTGAAGTGTATGTGTAACAATTTTAACTGTGGTAGTATTGCTGTTACTGTTATAATATCTACATAGATATTTTCTTTTCTACATCTATTACATCTACACTAATAAAAATTACTGCATTTGACTATTAAGATTTCAATTACACTATCAATAAGTTTTCCACATTATATAAATGCATAAAAAAGGTATGGATCTTCTTTGCCTATAAACAGTATTTTAAGCATAACTATGCTCCCAGCTTCGTTCTTCAATACACTATCATTTTCATTCCATGATCATGAATAAATGAAATGCATTCCAAAAACAGACTTAAGAAATTCCTACAGACCATTATTTCTTTTCAAAACACTGTTCATTTTCAGTCCTCCATAAGCTCCTTAAGCATGTTAGGACTACCTTTTGCATTAATCCTTCCTTTTGTCCTGTTTGAATGAATAATTTCTCATCAAGTCCCACATCAAATATTTTAATAAATTACAGTTTGATCAGTACCAGATCAGTCACATCTACAAAAAAAGTTTTTAAATGAATGAGCTAGTTTCAGAGAGTAGTCTTCTTTCAGTAAACACATGCTGTGTTTAATGAAACTTAACATTTACCTCCACTAAATTATTCTCTTAGTCAAACTGTGTTCTATTTTGCAGTCCATTGAGGGCAGATGAATTTGTCCTCAGTTTCTTGGATCTGCTTCTTGATCCCTTCTTAAATATAAATATTATATTTGCTATGCTCCAGTTGCACAACAGCAGGAAGTATTTGATGCATGTTTTAACAGTTTTAATGAAAATGAAATGTCAAGTGCCATTTTTACAGTACTCTAAGATGGAAACACAGAGTTTTCTCTGAAAAAAAAGGAGAGCACTTGGCCCTTAAGAGCTACAGTTCTGCAACAGCTGCTAAAACTTCTGCTTCTCCAAGTGTCTTCCTCATTCACCATTTGGTGCATGCCCCTATGTCCTACCTGATCTCCCGTACTGAAACCAAAGCAAATGCTCACACAATTTTGGAGCACAAAGAATACACTTTGTGAATAGTATTCTTCTAGCTGTAAAATACACTCTCTTCCTCTGCATACACACACATTGCTTTTGTTGTTTTTATTTGTGGGACTAGGGGAAAAAAAAAATCTAGATTTGCTTTTTATTTCCTTTGCAAGATTTCAATTTTTGGTGAGTCTCAGCAATGATCAGTGCCATTTTCTTAAATTCCTGTAAGTTCCTAATAGCACTTTAGTGGGCTGATCCCCAGTTAAAGTTTAGAAGTCTTCTCTGCAGGCTTTTCTCCCTCTCTTTTTTTCTTGAGGAAGCAAATTTTGATTTTTTTTTTTTTTTCCTTGATACAGAGATTTGAGAAAAAAAATCTTTCGTAAAAATCTTGCATTTGTCCAACATATATCACTAGATTTTTATTTTTTTTTTTAAATCAAGTTTTAAAATTGAAAACCTTAATTACATTTATGTTTATAATCATATGTAATATAAACTGAATCAGCTTTCTAACACTTGATACAAGTGGTTATTTTTAAGGATGATCTTTAAGGATGAGCTGTAAGGTCATACTGAATTAAATTCTAAAATAGCATCAACTTTTTATAACCCTATGGCAGGCAGAGAAGAAAACACATCACAAATAATTAGCCCCTATTGGTGCTAATAATAATTTACCTTCTAATCTAAATTTGGAAACATAAACCCTTCTATAATGAGGTACCTCCTTATTGTATTTTTCTCATGCACACAAGGACTTTTAACTAAATTCACATCCAACTTTGGGTTGACACAAGAACAGTAGGTATTTTTCTATACTCCTCAAAAGTAATTTTGTTATATGAATCTTACCTTATGCATACGAGTAGTTCTTAGTTATTTGCAATGTATAATTAATTGACATTACAGTCCCATGACTTTTACTGTGGTTTATATATTTTATGGACTCTTTCCAGACCCACAAGTCCTACCTACCGGCAATGATTACTACTACAGAGTGTGGAGGAGTTAACCAAATAATATCTATTTCCAGGTACTACACTGCTTTCCACTTTCTTCAATTCATTGCCCAGGCCACCTGCACCTACTATTTCTCTATGATGTCACCCAAGTGTTTTCCAGGTACTAACTTTTGCTTTGCACCCTACAGTTTTCAACAGCAGTAATGTATTTCTTTGTCTTGGCTATCCCTGTTTGTCTTGGCTCTTTCTGCCACTGTAGTGTTGTTTCTTTACCTAATGATAAGACTTTATTCACCTGATTTTCCTTACTAAGCACTAACAGTAAATAGAGATATCACATACATTTCTCTGCATGTTTCCTCAATAGGGAAAGATCTCCAAACTCTCCAGCTCAAAGCCTTGGGCCAACTTGCTGATCTTAACCATTTAGTTGCACCTTCATGGACCAAGGTGATCTTTAGATCACTTTCCAACACCTACCACTCTGTGTTCATATAAAACAGAATTACTACTACAGCCTTAGTGGTATAAGCCTAAAAGTGAGCTAAGGTTTAATGAAACAAAGAACCTTAAATTATAACGATTGCTTAACCAAATGATACTATCTTTGGATGAAAAAAAATGCCTTAATCTCATTTCTAACCATGGTATGTTTCAGAATGATTTCACTAAAGAAAACATACTAGAATAAGGACAAAACATCAAGTTTTCTTATTTGGTTCAATTAAGAAATTCTTCTGACCAATTGTCCCACCCCCTCCCTCCTCAACAGTGAAGCATTACTTAATTTCTTAATTAAAAAATCAATTTTAATTGAGAGACCTTCAGCTACTGCAATCCTGCCCAAATTAAAATCTATGTGCTCATTTCCCTTACTCCTTTTCTTTTCTATGAGAGATTGGTATTCTTTTGTGATATAGTCATGAAATTTTGATAGCCGAGTTAGCAACATCAAACAATGGATGTCACAAAATCGCGAATCTCAAGGGATGTCGGTGCTCTGAGTCTTTATGCTAACAAGTTAGATCAAAGTGCTGTAGGAAACCCCAAACCCTACTGAAAAAAACTCCCTGCTCCATCAAGTGGATGGCTGGATAGCGGAGCCAGCATCCCACCAGAAGTCTTGAGATCCCTGTTCAGCACACATGACACAGTGCAGCTGGCAGGTTTTTCTCTCTCTGGAAGAATAATAGAGAATCAGGGAGTTTCAACAAACACATGTTTCTCAGCTTTTTTTTTTTTTTTTCATCCTCTGTTGTGCTTCCATGTAGGGGGAGAGAGAGAGTCCACCCCATATGGAAGCAGCTCCAGTAATGCTCTCCCTCCATGCAGAAAAGGGGAAGGGGGCAAGCAGCAGCTGGTAGAGAAGAGGCAATTTCTTCCCAGGTGAGCTGGTTCTGGAAGGAGCTGGGTAAACAGTAATTTATTCAGCAGTGTAATGGCAATTTTTAAAAGACTAAAATTGAGTGAAACTATCTGTTTGTTGCTGCAAATCAGTCAGGGAGAAGTGAGAAATCTCTAGAAGGCTGTAATTATATTTGTCAAACTTTCTTGGTTTTTTAGACCATCATTTATGCTCAACTACAGCGCAGGATACCCATAAATAACAAGGCAGAATGAAACAGCTAAAAAGGGGAAAAAAATCACAGCATGACCCTTCTGATAAGCCCAAGTCAAACTCTTCACTTCAAAAATTGCAGTGTGCAGCTCGGGGACTATATTTTTCAAAATGTAATCAACTTCACTTTCTCTTTTCAACATGGACAATATGAAGGGCTATAAAAATAGGCAGCAAGACTAGCAAGCTATGTCAATGCCATAAAAATGTGCAGGAAACTATAACTTGCAAGACTGAAGAAAATTATTAAAATGTAAACAACAAAAAGTCAAAACCAAAGATCAATTAACATGCCTCATCTAGCTGTTCAAGTAAATAAGCTAAAGCAATTAGTTAAGTTGTGGATAACAGTTCCCATAGCCTTTGATATTTGCATAGTTGATTGCATGTTTGTCTCTTTCATCAGACTAAGGCAAACACACACTCTGTGGATATTTAATATTTCTAGCTTCCCAGACATAAATTAATATTCAAGTTGATAACAGAAATCCTGGGTACACAAATTTTCCATTTTGGTGTCCAGCATAATTTAGATTGACTCAAAAAAAGAGAAAGCTCAAACAAATACAGACAGAATATTTCTTCCATTTTTCCCAAATGCTTTACCAAAATGAAAATGTTTCATGGGAGAATACCAATTTCAACAAGAGTGTAAGTTTTTGAAAGCATTTTTAATGAATTAAAATATTTTTATTATTTTTCACTAATATTAAACTATATTCCCTTCCATTAAAAAAATTAATTTTACACAAGCCTTAAAAAGGTTCCTATTGTTTCACATAGGTAGAATCTGCAGATACTTCTGCAATATAACAACAGACCACAAAATCTGAACTGCCATTTGGGTTTCTTCTTAACCTTGTCTATCTGTTAGAGAGCAAGAAGAATCATGTGATTCCTTCATTTCAAATTTTATGCAAAATTTTGCCAACCCAGGACACTCTAAGACTTTATCTGATCACAGAAAAGGGATTTATAAAAGGTGCTATTTTGTGGGCGTGAAAGTTTAGCATTCATGCAGTAGTGTTGTGAACAAAAATATAGTGGTGACAAACAGTTTTTCCTGAGAGGGAAAGTGTAGTAAGTGGAAACACAGTGCTAAACAGACCCATCCGGCAGTATGGATGCTTAAAAGGATAGGGAACTAAAAGAATCTAATAGAGATGGTCTAAACACTACAAAGGGGATTAAAAATTTCATGGTTATCTCTTTCTAAATTTCCAACATGAGATTTCACAAATGTGATTTTATTTTCAGAAAGCCTAGGAAACACACCTATTTTTTTTAAAAAAGTCATAATTGAAAAAAATTAAGAAAACCAACATATCATAAGCTGCTGTTAAGAAATTAATCATGTATTGACATCGTTAGAGTGAAAAAGCATGATGTCCTTTCCAGAGAAGCATTACATTTATCAAAAGTTAAAGGGGCAGCTGGTGTTTTCTCTGTTGGTCCACAAATGTATAGAGATCGTTTTCTTACGTTTAGCCTTCAACGTTTCTCTTGGACACTACATTGTTGAAATGAACGTCACTGTGGAAGTCTTCTTTATCTCATTTCTCAAGCTCTTATTCCATTCTCATCCACTATGCACACATTTTCTTCCTCTCTTTTGCTCATGGTGGGTCTTATCAAGTCAGAGTTAACAATAACTAATACTAACTTCTCCAACTGCCTCTTCTATTAACCTTCCCCTCTCACTTCTCTAGATGAGAGGCTGAAGAAACCAAAACAAGAAAACCCAAAACAGCTGATATTTCCATTCATTCTACTTAATTTCCAGATCCTAACTGAAAAAGACATTTTAAGGCACTTCTGTTATTCTGATTCTTTTCCCCTCTTCCTGTTCTTCCCACAATGATCATGGCTGCTGTGACACTATTGATGAAGTGACACTGGGTTTCTTTACACTTTCAGTTCCCAAAGAGTAAAGATGAGATTAAACAGTCCAGGATATGACCACCAAGAAGACCACAGGAGACTCTCCAATTATTTTTGTTTCAGTGAGAGCATGGCCAAACTGATGGCTCAACTCTTCTGTGCATCATCTGCATCAATGTGTGTCTTCTGGATAATCCACATATTGTGGTCATGAGTTTCCCCAGCCACAACTACTGGTAATCTCTCTGTTCTCTTTCAACTCAGCTCCTCCCAGTTACAAAAGATATAATTACTTGATAACGGCAGAGGGATAAAGCCTGTCTTTTTATCTTCTGGTTGCCTGAGACTGTTAAAATATAAAGTATTTTTTCATGCTTTTGCAATGCCTATGACAGGTGACCAGATCCTTACTGCTCTGCTACCTTGATACTATAAGACTAGAAAAAGGCAAATAAACACTGCAATAATACAGAGTCTTGTGGTTCAAGGAATACAGCTGACACCTCCTTGTTAGCTAATGCGTTTTTCATCTACAGAATAAATTTGTGAAGCCCTGTTTTCTTGACTGCAGCAGTTGTAAAAATATCCTATGGGTATCACAGATGTTTTTAAAAAGGAGCAATCAATGAATATAACTATTTTGTAATTAGATCGACAGCTAAAGATTATTACTACTATAAGGACAAAAATTGTGTGCAGATATACACTGATGTCACCTCAGCTCCAGTGGTCATACCATTACTGTGAATGCATCACGATTTGAGAGCTGTTTAAGCCGTGACATGATTTTCATAATGAACAGCTGTATTGTACAACACAGGCAGATGCCTCCACTGTATTTTCATTTTCTTTTTTTCTCCCTCTGCCCTAGTGAGGACATTTTCAACTCAATGGCAATAGGCAAATCACAGCATCTGTCACTACCCTCATTTCTCCATGAAATAGAGGTAACAGCATTTGCCTCCTTCCAAAGAACACTGAGAAACCTATAATAAAAATGATTATATGAAGGAGGAATAATTTTATTATCCAGCATCAGCTGCAGCTTGCTCTATTTTCCTGGATCTCATGCCTCCATGGTTCCAGGTTTTGAGCAGGGTGGCCAGATTCTCCTAAGCAGAGGAGAGACAACAGCAACACTGTGCAGATCCCATTGGTTTAGCATGTTGTTGATGAGGAAAGCTGCAAGACACAGTAGAATCCTTTTATCTTTGATAACCACCTTTTCTTGAAAACAATAAAATTTATTGAATCAAATACTTGAGTTTAGATTTGCCTGAGTTGACTGTCAGGTTGGAGACCTTTTTGTTTTTTTTCTTCCTTTACCTCCAGTTAGACTCTGAGAAATACTCTATACTCCTAAAGAGAAGACCCATTTTATTTCCTTTACTCAGTATGACTGTATGTCTCCTTCGCTGTCTGTCTATCCAGATGGCATTCTAAAATATGTAGTGCAATCAGAAACCTATTTAAGCTGAAAGCAAATGGCCCCTCAACTATGCCCTCTATTTTTTCAGAGACATTATGTCCTTGCTTCAAGTGACAAATCATAGGGCATTGGAACAGCTATGCAAAAATTAATGAGGATAAAATTAATTCAAACAAAAAAATGCAACATGCAAATGAAATTTGTATTTTGTCCACATCGTTTCACAGGGACAGAATGTAATTCTAAATCGTTCTCCTCCAAAAGCAGTTTGTGACCAGAGGGCAGCAGTTGTGTAGCATGTTATCTCCTCCTTGCTAATCAGAAAGCAAATTACATCTCTGAGGCAAATATGCCCTCCAGTATGATACCAGTTAGCGAATAAAGAGAAGAGCCCAGAATACATCTTCTGCAATTCATAGGATCATAGAATCATTTAGGTTGGAAAAGGCTTTTAAGATCATTGAGTTCAACTAAAAACCGTCTTTTAAATACCTCCAGGGATGGTGGCTCAACCACTATTCTAAGCAGCCTGTTCCAATGCTTGACAATCCTTTCAGCGAATAATTTTTTTTCTAATCTGCAATCTAAACCTCCCTTGGCACAACTTGAGGCGACTTCCTCTCCTCCTATTACCTGTTACTTCAGAGAAAAGACCAACCTCCACCTTGACACAACCTCCTTTCAGATACTTCCCTTCCTACCTAGCTAGGGCTGGAAGAACTGCCTTTCTTATTTCAGTGTAATTTAACAACCACTTAAGGTGGACCCTGCTTTGAATTCACAAAATTCACAAAAAGACATTCACTGAGACATTTAATGGGAGTAAAAAATTAGTGCCACTCCCTTTACAAGAATGGGAGACTGGCCAATGTTCTCCATGACCACATTAGTGCTAGCATGTGCTACAGCGTTTGACAGTTGTAGTGAAGCTGCCTTCTTCTCAAACTAGTGTCTCCATCTATAGGAGACTGTCCTACAAACAAGCAAGTCAGAGTTTTTTGTACTATTTTTTTTTTTTTAATGAAATCTAGATTCTGCACAGATTTGTGTGACAAGAGTCATACTAATGACATATTGCATCATCACAGTATCACAGAATAAACCAGTACATGCCAGAAAGATACGATTACATTTAGAAATAGAGAAGTTGGCGTTTTTAGCCTCCAAAGGGAGGCTACAGCCCTGAAGGAGGTTAACTACTGCTGGAAGGCAGGTTTTGTTCAAATTGAGTTCTTATTAACATATAAATAAAACTATTTCTAAAGCTATACCTGTGCCACATATTCAAATGTAATAACAGCTAGAAGTAAAACGACAAAATGCTATCTGAGAACAGGTCAGACTTGTTGTTGATCTACAGGTTGATTGTTTCCAAACAATATCGTTTCCACCTTCTCTCCAAACCAGATTAGTTTTTGGCTTTGGACCTTATATCACAGCAACCAGGCATTTGCTGAAGCTCTTAAGAGTACCACACCTTTGAGACTTTGAATAATCAGTTAGTACCAATTCATCATCAGAAATTAAAAGAAAGAGCAAAATCATTTATAGTTATGGGTTTGTGGTTTTTTTCATTGCTGGATTTTGAATTGATTTCAAAATGAAAATTTCAGGCTTGGAAGATCTGTCTTCAGACAGATCAGTCTGTGACTGATAGATGAGATCTTGATTATTGTTTCCTACTCCTCAAGAGAGCCCTAGCTACTGCTCAAAGATTTCTCAGGCAGACATCTCAATTGTCCATATAGAGTATTTGTCTCACACTACAGATATTTCTAATGGCCTCAAAGGCATTTTCCAGGAAGGTAGCATTATTATGCCCTGGTGAACATTTTTTATATCACATGATTATCTTCCATGTCAAGTGTGGAGAAACTACCTCTGCAAAGTGCCTCCTACAATAGTATTTACAGCATTCAGTTATACAAGCCTTTGGACAAGAAGAAAAACTTTTCCAGTCCAACAGAGAGAGAATGCAAATCAAGACTCTATCACTAAATATCTTATCTAGATAAGGGCAAGGCAGTACAATACGAAGTAACCTTACTGCTTTCTTCACCATTGCATGAGCAGCAGTTACTCTATAAGCTTTTTAACTTAACCTGCAGTTATGTATAGCTACATTTAGCTACATATAGCTGCATTTCTCAGTTAATAAAATATTTGTCAGGTGTTATTCAAGAGCAGAGTTGCAAGAGAGTGCTCTTTTTTCACTTGTGAAAGAAACTGCTCATAAGTACTTCAACCATCATAATGGCAGAATTTTTAGAACAAGGTTTCAAATTTTTCTGTTCCCTGCATATTGTACTAAGGGATCCTTAGGAGATTCAAGTGAGAGAAGCCAAAGCCAAATCCATGTTTTTCAGACCATATTCTTAAAGTTGAAACCCTGGTGGTGTCTCTAGAGCCTGCTGATGAGCAGAGCTCTAGGGATCACATTGTTTACACCATTTGGAGAGCTATATTTTTCTCCCCTCCTCATGCAAACTGCCACTTCTCCTCTTCCCATTCTTCTGCACTGCTATTACGTGCAGAAATTCAATACTGTATTTCTCCATATGAAGAAATTGGCAAGGAAAGACAACATGCTCTTGGCAGAAGTTTATCCTGGGATTATGCCAATAAACAATCATTTTCTGGTTGCCACAGGCATTCCATTATTTCTATTTGGCCATTCAGTCCACCCCAGTTCAGCTCTGTTAGTGCTTCCTTATTAAACCATTATTATCAGGGTCTTAGCCCTCAGTCATTTGAATTCATGGTTAACTGGGACTTGGTATTCAGTGGCTCAGTCTGAATGTCCTTATAAAAATATATAATTAAAACACTTAATTTGCCACAGAGCAGAGATAATTGAATTTCATTGGCTGCAAGTTATATTTGCATTCTTAAAGACTTAAGAAAAGCTGGATTTTGAGGCTTGTTTTATAAACAACAGTTGGACACTTTGATTTTCACTAGAAGAGAAATGTGACAGCAGTCTTTTGCCTTCATTCTTCCTCGCGTGTATACACCTGTTTTCCACAGCACAAATAGATTTCACCTTCTCATCCATTTATCACCTACTTTTGGGGGTAGACTGGGAGGAGGAGGGGAATCATTGATGACACAAAACCCAAAAGCACCTTGAAGCTTCCACTGGGGTGTCTATCATGCAGTGACAGCACCTGAGACAGTTCCTCCACCTGTGGCACCACTGCAGGCTGATCCACTGACTTGGTGCCAGTTCAAGCTGCTTACCTGTACAGTGTGGGGTTTTTTTTGAACCAGGCACCTCAGTTCTCCTAGAAAGCAGCAGGCAGTCTATATCATTACATATCAAATTAGCAAGGTGATTGGCTCCAGGCTGAATATTAAGCAACTAAAGTCAACTTCATTGATGCATAGATCAATTAGGAAAAATGGTTTGTGCAGAGACTAGCTGTAAATCCCAGATTGTTCGGTTTGTCACTGAAAAAGCTCACAGTCACGTCTCATGTACCCCATTGTCATAAATCCCTTAATATTGAACTTGTACTTGATTTTTTATCCATTACAATAAAAGCGTGAAAGCTATCAATCATAGCAATGCATGGGCCCAGGCTGGATGTCAGACACAGCAAACATGGCATCTGTCTGCTCTTCTGCAGCCAGTTCACTTTATACAAACTTGATTCTACTGTAGTTACAGTGAAAGGCTGTAGAAATCAACACTTAAAGGCAAAAAGGTGTATCACCCATGGATCAAATTAATAAGGCTTTATATTTAAGTTCCTTCCCTTCCAATGTATTGTCAATTAATATCATATTACTCTTATTGTCCTAAAGGTAAGTACCAGTGAAGCACATTCTCATCCACTCCACCCTCTTCTCTCCTTTTTTCTCTGCACTTAATCAAACATGCAAACCACAGAAAATGGAATCCCTGCCCTGCATCCAAATCAGGGCAGCTGCTCCCCTAGAACAAACTGGATTGCAAGATGCAGAAGTCACTGCTGACTTCTTTTGGAAGTAGAAGCAGGAAAAAAACAACCAAAACCAAAAAAGTGTGATAAAAACATATTTGTATTTTGGACTTCTATAGTGAAGTCCTTCTCCATTTGCTAATGCTAGTCACTCTGTAGGCTGCTACAAAGCATAGTACAACCTGGAAGGACACAAAAAGTATAGAAGGTTTCTCAAAGAGGTGCTCCTAGCCCAGACTGAATCCCTCGGGCAGCCTTTTTGTCTCTGTTCCCATAAATTCAATTGAAACCCTTTACTGCTATTACTGGTTGAGGAATTTGGAGAACAGCATGGTAAAAGCAGATTTCCAGGGACTGCACTACTACTGTGAGCTGCCATAGTGGTAACAAAAGAGAGCTGATGTGTAACTGAAAGACACACACACTCAAACACACTGTTTCACACACTCCTCTCTGGGCCCATGGGCCCTTGTCAGAGTAAAGAGTTCCTGAAGGCTCTCTTTTCCTCAGTTACAGCAAAATTACACAGAGATTGAGACAACACAAGTGCAACCAACCTCAGCTGAAATCAGCCATATCAACCTGTGAGATTGCAGTTGTCTAAAAATTAAATTGGAAGATCAGACCTCATAAGATCTCCACTGCTCTTTATACTCCTAAAGAGGGTTGAATATATTTGTAACTCTAAATGGTACTTCCAGTTGTTCTGTTGCTTCTGATTTCTTCCAAGATGTTAAATGGATAGTGAAGTATTGTGGTATGAATGTTTAGTACAGTTTCTTTAAAACAAGAATTCAGTTTCAATGAGTCTCCCAAGAACTCGGTCAATCTTAACTATTAACTTTTGTTGCTTCTCACTTGTGAATTTGCAAGAAATGATAGCGAAAAAAAAATTGTTAATAAAACTGCAAAAGCTGAAGAACTTAACAGGCAAGTACTGGGAAACAATGTGGGAAGGACAGAAAGAAAGGTGAGTGATGTTAACTCTTGATAGTTTTGGTGGAAAATTATGACAAGTCATGATTGTTTTATTTCTGTACAGCTCAAATGTGTAACACAACCAGTCCATTCCTGTATAGGCAACACACCTACCACCAATGGGAGTGGTTTCCTCAGTAACACTCCAGGACTTTATTGCAAAACCTCAACTACAAGGTTAGTATAATCTATCACAAATTAAATGCATGATTTCTCATTAGGGAAGATAATTCAAAGGTCCTCGAGGCAGACTCATTTGTGGTATCTGTATAGGTGCAGTCCAGCATTGCCCTCTGCTGGATTTTAAGCTGCCTACTCATGAAAACAATTGCCTCTGGCTGAGCTAGAAAGGATGATTTCTAAACAAGCATTGTACTAATCATCATAAAGGAGTAGCTTAACACCAAATAAGGAATGAAATAGTGAATTAATGCTTATTCTTAACACTTTTCACAGGACTAGCACTACTTCAGACAGGACCACTGTTGATTCATTCAGTCCTTTCCTGGTCCAGCAAAAGTCACAGACCATTTTGCATCCCCTAGAATCCAAATACTGAGCAGAATCAGTGCATAATCAGATTCACAATATGTAAAAAGGCAGAAGTGGAATTTTAGGTGAATTCTGGCTAAAACCATGCCACAGTTCTACAGGAATAGTGCATTTTACCTGACTGTCACATGTACCTGGGTGTTCCCCAGCCCATGGCATTCCTACTAGACAAAAGCCCACTGCCATCAACTCCTTTCTGTGTGTCTCCTGATGAAAACTCAAGTGCTATTTCCAATTTCTTCATAGGTATGAATACAGAGACTGCTTTACTGTGGACTGATGTAGGATGAGTATCACAAGAACAAGAAACGGAAAAATGGATGCAGCACTGCAATGTAAGGCAAATCTTTTTGTTTGTTCTTGCTATCCAGCTGACTCTTCCATGACTTATTAACATTTAGTATAACTAACCAAAACCACACACATATACAAGTATAGAGGTATAGCCATATGTGCAGACACATATTTGAACACAGCTGTATGTAATGGGTTAACTATAATCATATGATCTAGCTAAAGACAACAAATCCCATTTCTGTACTTCTTCGACTATTATTCTTGTTGATCATGTAAAAGACACAGCAGGGCATTTTGCATCCTGTAGCTTGATGCTGTGCAAAATGGGACCACATCCAGAGAATCAGGACATCTGCTAATTCAGACTAATATATGGGAAATTGAGATTTTGTAAAATGCTCTTTCAGGAAAAAAAAAAAGTGAAAAAAGAAAGCTTTTTTTCCATTTATACTAATTTCCAACCACAGTCTACCCTTGCATTTCTTAAATGAGTCCTTTATTTGGTTTCTTTTAACTTTGCTTTCCCGTCATTCTGTCTTTCAGTCTCTATCATACTCTCCCTTACAGTCTCATTTTAACATTTTTCCTCTTTTTCCAAAAATAGATGTTGTGTATTCTCTTCAGAATAGCTAGACTGCAAAAGCAGCTGCTTATATCCCTAGTTTTCTCAGCATTCTGACTCTGTTATGTATCTGTTCTGTGTTAGCTGCTGTGGGAGCAATTCACTCTTCTCCATGGGCGATGTTGTTAATAATAATAACAACAACAATAATAAACAACAACTCCATTTCTAAAGATACTTTCTTGCTTTGTTGCTTGACGAGACTATCTGTACTCTAAAAAGCTCTCTAGTCTGCTTCTCCCTGCAAGGTATTCTGCAGTTCTCCGTGGGAGATTTTCTCCTAAAAATAAATGTCATGATTTGTTTTCTCTAATGTTACATCCAATTGAATTTTGCCACCATAACATTTCACTATCTCATTATGCTGCATTTCCAAAGTATCAAACAACACTTTGCCCTTTTCCTGCTTCTTTTTCTCCCTGTACTGTCAAGCCATGAGCAGTGGCTCGGTTTTAATATGAAAATTATCAACCCCAACCACATGCAATGAAGATAAAAAACAAACCCCACATCATTTGATCTCTTGAAAGCAGTTAGCACCAGGAGTAAAGATTTGATAATCTAGCAACTTCAGTTTACAAACTGTGGAAAGCAGGAAACTTTAATGTAGTACAAGGTCTGCGTCACTACATATGAAAGAACTCAGATATGAAAATATGAAGAATGTACTGAAAAGCTGACAGAAGATAAGAATTATAAATACATTTTTTTTAATGGAGCTAAGGTTCATATTATCCAGAACTCAATTCTTAAATACAAAGCTTACCTAGATGCCAAAAGAGAATTTTATGTACCAAGCAGGCAATAAAGAACACAATTTACAGCATCAGCCCAAGTTTTCACTGCCTTGTGCTTTGTGTATCAGAATGTGAGAAATCTCCATGTGACCACTGTCCTATCTTGACCCTATGTGCAGGTAAACATCCACAGTGAAAAAAAGGGGAAAAAAAAAAAAAAAAAAAGAACTTTGCAAGGCTATAGATGGGCACAAATAGAACTGTGATAATATATCCCTGATACTTTTTAATAGCTATGTCAGAAGCCAATGCAAGAAAGCTACCGAACTGCTGATCCTTCTTTTTTCTGCAATGGTGTGGGTGTCCTAAAGGTCTTGGCACATTCCAAAGCAGTTTTCAAGTCCCTGGAGGACAGGACTGAAGTGGGAGGATGCTGGCAACATACAGGATCTTTTCAAGTTAAATGTTGCCGATAGAGAAGGATGGAAAAAAATAGTTTGCTTTTTATTGCTATACCATGTGACTGAATTCGGAAATAATTGCCAACAAGCAGGTAGAAAAAGTCTAATGTGGATTTCAAAATATCTTGTCTGAAAGAAACAGCAGTATTTAAGCTTTCCTGAGAATATCTTTTAGTCTCTGAGTAAAACACCTATGAGGATTGAGTTCAAGTTTCAACTGCAATAAACCATGAGTAAGGCAGTAGAGTCCAAGCTCAAAGAAAAAGATTCCTTTGACTGACTTATATCCACTGAGATCTCTTGGCACTGTGGCTCTTAAGGAAATCTGAAAAATGAATGAGTAATCCTGATAAAAGAGCAAGGAACAACCTTCTACTGTTGAAACTTCCTGAAAATAATGCTATTTGTTATTGGGCATTACATGACAAGAAAAATCAAAGCTGAAAGGTGCTTTTTTTACAAAGCCTAAAGTACTGGAAAATTTCATATTCACATATTTCATTCCCATCTCAATTTCTGTACAAAAAGTAAATGACAATAATTCAACTTAAATTAAAAAAAAGTAAAACACTTAATGGACCCAGTGTTGGATCTTCTCTTCCATACACAGCCACAGGTTCATGTGTTTATTTCTGTAAGGCTGCATGCTTTATAAAGCCATTGTGGTTTAAACCCAGCCAGCAACTAAGCACCATGCAGATGCTCTCTCCAGTACTGCACAAAAGATGCCCAATGCAATTGCTCACACGCGTTGAATGATGCCTAAGCAGTGATCCACCCCTCCCTGTCCACTCCCTTCCAGTGTAAATACAGGGCATGATGTTCTGTGGCATGAAATAGCCCTTCGGCTATCTGAGGTCTGCTGTCCTGGCCATGCTCCTTCCCAGCTTCTTGTGCCCCCTCAAGCCTCCTCATTGGCAGGGCAGAGTGAGCAGCAGAAAAGGTCTTGATGCTGTGCAATCACTGCTCAGCAATAACGAAAACAACCCTGGTGTCTCAACATTCTTTTCAGTGTAAACCCAAAGTATAGCCCTGTAGCATCTACTAGGAAGAAAATTAATTTTCTCAGTTGAAACCAAGACAAAAGTAAAAACTTTCATTAAGTGATGCCTTCCTTTAATGAATGAGAGTGGAGATCCCACAACTCCATTATTATTTCTGGTAACATATCGTACTGATAGAATTAACCAGGCAACTGCTTATTTATAAAGTCCCAAAGAACTTAGGACCTTAATGGCACGTGAGATACCTAGGATCCACAAACCACGAATCTTTATACCTCTGCTCAGTGCCCAGTAAGTGCCGATAATGCCTCTGATGGCAATGCATTTAAATATGGCTAAATATAAATTTAACTCCACTTTATCCTGAATAGCTAGAATATTGGAAATCATTGGCTTCATAGGGTTCATTGTAAGCTAACATACCTCATCACCTTTGTGTATGACAGTAGTCACATGATCTTTAACACCCAAGCTACCATTCAGTCAATAAGCCTGCATGGATTTCAATCATATGCTCTTCATTCTCCCTGTACATTAGTCTTAATGATTCTTAATTCCACTCCTAAACAATTAGCTCAATAAAGCTGAATGCACCTTCTGAGATGTGTGGCAGCACAGGAGACAAGGGATCTAACCCTATATACAGCTTAGTCATGTTAGTTTTTTCCTTCTGGATAGTTTGTGATCCAAAGTATATTCAAACCTGTAGGTTTTTTTCTATTTTTACCTTTTGCTAGGAAAAGAGAAGTTCAGCTTTTTGAGTAAGCCTGCCTCCCCATCTGATAAAGAGTGGTTAACACATGTGCATGCTCTGCATGGCAGGGTTAAATTCAGACTCCCTTGACATTTCAGACCATTTCAATTAACTTCCTGCTCTACCATCCTCTCCTTAGGTCATTGCATCACTTACAAGAAAACACTTTGTGTATCTGCTGCCAGTTACTTTCTGCTGGCACAGTGCATACCTGTATCTGTTTGCATACTGGGTGTATGTATAAAGGCTTGCCTCTGAGAATATTTCTGCTATTTTTTGTTATAGCACAGAAGAAACAAAATCACACAAAGCAGAACAAAGAAAGAAGAAAAGCTGAGGAAAGTGGATATTTGATTCTGGAACATTCCCATGTCTCCACTTCATTAATATTTGCATCATCTTCTGTGATGGAAAAAAATGAACAGCTTATATTGACAAGGATCATAACACCAGTTTCCTCATGTGTGTATTCACAGAGGCAAGAAAGAGCATTCCTGTAGGTAATTAGCCCTGACTGCTAATCACATCAGCCAAAAGTGATGAGCAAATTAGAGCTTCAGTAGAGCAGCTAGTCTGATGCTTTTGCTACATCCCTGGAGCAGCATTGCTGGTTACTGTGATGCTCTTATGCACAAAGACTTGCAATACATCCTCACTACCATACTAGGTCTGGCCTTCACAGCAATCTGCCCTTGGAATGTATGGAAATGCAGACTGAGTGTATTCCATCAGCATCTTAATCCACTCCAAGGACCATGTTTCCTTATGGGTCAGAGTAGATATCCAACTTCTGATTCACTCCATTAACCTGCCCTCATGCTGCAACAGTACAAAACAAAGAAGAGCAGAAATTATTTGCTTCGTCTTCTTGGAGTCAATATTTGGCTGGTTTTCAGTTTTCCAGAAAAAGAGAACGGTTATGTTCACCTCACAAAATGAATACAGTGAGAAATGGACAGCTATTTGGATTCAAATTTGTCTGTATTCCTTGTCTAGGAATCATTTTAGAAAGGTATTTCCAATAAAAAAAATTAAAAGTGAAAAAATCCTATAGCATTGCAATTCTACAGGACTTGTATCTTCAGGAAATAATATCTCATGTGACAAAGTCTCAGCACACACACCTACCTCACTTAGAAAAAAGCACTTGTATTCAAGTAGTCAGCATGACACAGTTTACATCTACACCATCTATACCTAGGACCTGAAAGAAACGAGTATGCAAGCAATCCAGTTCTTACAGACCTCTCCCAAGTGTCATACATGAAACATGCAACCTCAGAGTTGCTTGTTTCCAACAGCCCTTCCAGAGCCAGGGCTGGATCTCACACAAGTCAGCTGTGATGCTTTGTAATCTCTAACACTCCTTGAGCCCCCAGACATGGATCCATTTCCCTTTCAGTCAGCTGCCTTGATTACTGACTGTACCTGGGCAAAAATAAAGGTTCCATTCAACTGGGAATTGGACTGATCTTTCTATCCCAGGGATACAAGTCCAAAAAGTAGCCTAATGCCACATCCCTTTCTTCACCTTATGCCTCATACTTACATTATAGAACACATTTGTAGCAGAGGAAGAGCAACAAGGCTCTTGCTTCAATGGCATGCAAGGTCAATGCCACAGCCACCCCAATGGAGTGAGCCAGCCCAAACTGTGCAGAGAACCGATGATGACTCTCTAGCTAAGAAGTTACCCATGTTAGGGGAATAGGGCTCTGATTTTACAGATATTGCGTATATGTTATACATGTTATATAAAACTGTCTCCAAAAGCTGACAGGCATGGGGCAAAAGCTGTCTGCATGTTAGATACCCTGCATAGAGAAACAGTCCCAACTCTCTCCCTCAAGGAAAAGACTCTGAAATATTTTGGGGTAGAGAACTACATCACAGATGGCAAAGACCTAAAACAGATGGACTGAAAAAAGGACTTGGATGATGATGATCAGGAATGGAATGGGCCAGGAGACACAGCAACAAGAGATCTACATTGATGAGGAAGGTTGATACAGAAAGTATCTGAATATGAAAGCTCAGCCCAGCCAACTTTGCTCAAGACACAGAGTCTGAGATGATTGCTCAAACACCTTGAGAGTAGGCAACTAGATTCTGTGTTCTGACATTTTTAGAAACTCAGTAAAGAAAATGGAGAAAAATAAATCCCTTTGAAGATTCTCTTCTCTATCAAAGACAAAAGTAGCTTAATTACATTCTAATTTATTAAGGGCTAGATTTTAAAGAAAAGTACCATGTCAGATTTCTAAGTATGGAAACATAGAATTTAATAGCTATTACTCCTAAAACCTCAGGAATTTAAACTGAGAACAGTTACAAGTAGATGTGAGATTTTCAAATGCTAGATCAGGGTAATTTTATTCCTCCTCATGTAAACATTTACATAAGTCAGGGGCTCCTGAGGGATTTAGCAATGGGAGTTCTACATCAGAAGAGTGGGATTTCCAGCACCTATTTCCAGATCTGTGATCCAGGCTACTCAACCTCATTGCCTCCCATCCCCTTTCTCACTGCCACTGTATAGGCTTGTTGTAAGCAGCTTTTTGTCAGAAGAAGGTTGGATGATTAAACTAACTACCTCACAAGGCTCATGGATTATAGCTCTCTCTTTACTGATCCAGAAATAACCTTAAAAAGAAAAAGAAGAGCTCCTAATGACAAATGTTGGGGTAGGAAAGAGTGAATCCATCAGAGCAGTTCAAGCTACTCCAGTGCCTAGTGTGTCAGCCCATTCCCAGGACACTCCTACCAATTTTTCTAGTAGCAACTCATTCTCATTGGTTTTGTGAATGCCATATTTAAACACTTCCTGCAATCAGACCTCTGCACACCACCCAGACTGCACAAAAGATCTAAACACACCTCTGCTTTCTCCCACAGCAAACACAATTTTGATTTAGACAGTCTTAAACCAAAGCTGGCCCCTGGCAACTTTGGCTTCCCTGCTCTATGACCAAAGAATGCCTAGGAATCATTCTGGTCTTAAGTCCTACTACATCAGTATAAACCACAACATGGAACCCATTTTTCTGCAGCTCCAGGCTTGTCTTGCAGTGCAGTAAAGTCTCTTTGGAGGAGTAAGAACATTGTCCCTCCAGACATGTCAGTCTGTGTGCATGGCTAGAACAGTAACTGAAATGTTTCCACTAGTAGTTCGTCCAAGTAAAAAGCTAGTTTAGTATAATTTATCCCCTTCTCTTTTAACACAGCACACAGTGCATAACATATAAATTAGTCAATTTATTAACAGAAGGACAGAGATGGAGAACAAGCCTGAATGAGATAACTGCAACTGAGTCACAGAATTAACCTGTATGGGAATTACAGAATGGTTGAAGTTGGAAAGAACCTCTGTTACCTTGCTCAGCCCCCCTGCTTAAGTAGGGACACCTGGAGACAGACATCTAGGTCCACATTCAGATGGCTTTTGAATACATCAAAGGATGGAGACTCCATAACCTGTCTGACAACCTGTGCTAGCAGTCGGTCAGGAATAAACGCATTCTCACTCATGTTTGACAAGCAGGCTTGATTTTGTATGAGGCTGGGCACTTACAGACCTTGTCAAATTCCCTTACTGTGGTATGGGATTTTTCTTCTCTCAACCCTGGATCATCCACATCCCTGCATGGCATCCACACCAACACGTGTAACTTTTGCAGTCAGGACTCAATCAGCTATGGAAGCAAAAGTCCTGTGATTTACTGGTTTGTCATGTCTGCTCTTGAAAACGATATATCTCTAAATGGAAGGCATAATTATCATAGCTTATGCAATGCTGTATTTCTGCAATTTAATTTTCAACATGGCTTGACAGAGGAAGAAAAACTGCTTGTGCTTTACCCAAGCAATCCTATTACAGCCTTTGTAAGGCAGTGTACTCCCACTCCTCAGATAACATACAGATTAATAATGAGGTCAGCTTTGTGATTGCTCCTGGTACTGGCTTTTTTAAGCAAAGTCAACACTAACAGGTGGGTTAGTTAAAGAGAGGGGAAGAATGTATTGCAATCAGGTTTGAAAATACAAAAAATGTAAAAGAGCAAGCAAGGCAACACCCCTGAGGGTGAAACTATAGGACTGTCTCATGAAGTACAGTGTATGTAGAAAAGCAAGATCAAGATAGCAGAACAGGTAAATCAGGTCTCTCCATTAAATCAGATCTCTATGCTTCCTCCTCATTGTCTTCATTCCTTGTTTATTCTATTTCAAGTGAAAAGAGGACTGGCTGAACTGAAAGTCCTGCTCTGCCAGGGCAGATTTGCTTCAAACAAGCATCTCACCAGCAAACACAGATCAGAAAAGGAGTCAAATATCTTAAAGGGGAAAATATAATGGCTCTAGTTCACCATCCAGTACAGTTGGTACCAGTGCTGCTCTTGAGGCTGTTCACAGCATCCTTGCAATTAAGAATATGCTGCAATGAACGTCACCATCCTGCAGATGATACAGTGAGATCATCAATCAAATGACATAATTACAAATATGATAGTGGATCCCCTACTATTCAGATGCCAGCAAACTGAGAGTCTGAGTCTACTAAAGTAGGCCAATATCTTCCTTATTAACAATGAAACTCTCCATCCTAAGTCCCTGCACTACTTTCTTCTGCCTCTCATATAAAAAGACCTATGATGCTTTTATTCTCCATTTGCTTTGTCTCTGCCCTATTTCTGAGGTCCCTTCGGCCTGCGTTTGCATACCTCTGAACCAGTGGTTGCTGTTTCAGTTTTGATCCTTTCCCTGGCTGGTTTAGTTTTCCTTTATTAGCTGCAGCATATCTCCAGTTAGAGTCGTTTCTCTCAGCAGTCTCTTCTTTAGTATGGGATAACACATATTACAGCTGATTCTTGCCTTTATTAGAGAACTTTTAACATCTCTAGAGCTACATAGGACTGACAGAGGTCTCATTTGTTCAGTAATGTAAACATTTACTCCTTTGATTCTCAATTTAGGGTATTTCTGACACTTCAAACTATTCTTATCTTCATCCCCAAAAAAAACAAACAAAAAAACCACCCCATGCACATGGATGTCAAACATTTCTAATAACTTTCCTAATTCCTCATTTTTATCTCCCGTGGTCACTATATACAGCCCAAATTCTTACTTTTACTGCATCACAAACATGCAGGATATGTGCAAATTGGTCTGAGAAATCCATTGTTCCTTTTGCTTTGAGTTCCTCCTTGTTAGTTTTAAACATCTGAAGAAATGCCAGGGATAAAAAAAGTACATCATCTTACTAGATCAATTACTGGCTACTACTTTCTTTTGTACCACACAAGAAGGAAAACATCATGAAAACATGGACTTGAAAAAAATATTTTTAAAATCTTTAGGGTTGTTATTTTACAAGATTCTAGATTTTCTTTTAATATATGAAGGAATAAATAAAAATAAAAACCACAACTGCAAAACACAGGCGAGAGTCTGTCACAGTTTAGTTTCAGCAAAGAATTCTAACAGACTTTAGCAATAAAAGCCACAATTTTCTAGCTGAAAAAAAAAAAAATCTTCCTCTATCTTGAACATGTTAAGGCATTTCTTAGAGGGCCACAAGGAAGCTCAGGGATGCTACTGAAGACCTTGCTTCTAAGAAGCATCAAATACCTTGAGAGAAGAGGAACTGAGTCAGCTACTTGGCTTTTGGCATCTTCCAGGGATGAGGACTCTCCCATCTCCCAGGGCAGCCTGGGATGGTTGTCTGAAAACCCTCTCAGGCAAAAAGTTCTTCCTCATCTCAAATCTAAACTCTTCTGGTGCAACTTGAGGCCAATTCCTCTTGTCTTGTCACTCATTAGTTGGGAGAAAAGATCGACTCCCATCTCACTACACCCTCCTGTCAGGGAGCTGCAGAGAGTGATCATGTCTCCCCTCCACCTCCTCTTCTCCAGGCTGAATACCGCTAGGGCCCTCAGCCACTCCTCACTGCATTTGTGCCCTAGACCCTTACCTGGCTCTGGTGCCTCTCTCTGCATATCCCCACCCAGCCTTTCCAGGCATCTCAACTTGACCTGGATGCTGAAGGCTTCATATCAAGTGTGATTCAGAAGCCAGAGAGATTTTGATAAAACTTGGTTGCTGAGTGCACAGCACGGTCTTTGACAGTGGCACACTCAGGACTGGCAGGAAGAATATTGATCAGTTTGGAATCTAGAAAGATTTAGCAGGCTGAGAATAAGTCTGGGAAGAGGTTTCAAAGAAAGTTCAGCAGGAGTTTTGCACCAAATTTCTGCATTTTCCTTTAATATAGGAGACCAAGGATGAAAATTTTATACATTATATAATTAGCAGGTCTTCATGCTAATACATGTTAGGATCAGCTCATCATAAAAAAGAAACTGGATAACCTTGGGGATGGAAGGATAACAAGTTCTGAAACTCAATAGTACCATAAGCAAGATTACATGCTTGGAAACTAGCAAAAAATTCTGCTTTGAACCACTGTCTCAGTAGGTTGCACAAGTGATAAAGGGGAGTTTTAACACAGACAAGATTACTACCATGATGAGAGCACTCAAGAAGGTCCTGTTGCCTCCTTCTAATTCTTCCCCCTGTAATCAATCCTCAGAGAAGAAGCACCTGTAAATGACGAAATTCAGCAGATTTTCTTATGGTTTTGCTCTTTTAACACATGGATTGGCAAGTCTCAAAATTTTATGTTTTTAAAACACCTACATTTTGGATGTTTGGAAACAGCTTGATATACTTTGCTCTATTTCACATGTTGTCTTCTGGGACATAGACTTTCTCTCAGTGACTATTAGTATGATGTCAATAAAACATCCCTCATCTTTGTTGGCTGAGTCCTCCTGGCATCTCTTTGAAATAAATGAAAAAAATAACCTCATACAATCTCAAAGTGGATGGGATACTTCTCTATACTCAATTTCACCCTCCCATTTCTCAGAGGAGAAGGGTTGCTTACTTAATCAGAAGATTACATTTGTTGATCAAAGGATGAAGGGAATCCTCTCTAACTCGCAGACTCCATCTACATGCAGATTTTGGAGCACAGCGTCACTAAAGCACAGTGTATGGCAACACAAATGAACTAGCCCTATATTAAGTCACCAGATGTAATCCTGACAGCAACTCCAAGCGTGTGGGTTCTTCTTCCTCTGATCTCTCTCTATCTCCTGCCTCGTTCTCCCTGTGCTTTGATGACTTTGACAGCCAAGTTGTTGGAGAGTTACTCCAGGTTACAACATGTCACCTTTAATGGAATTCAAAGCTTTAATTCAGAAAGTGGCCACTCTTGACCTCTGGCCCCACTGCCACCCACTCTGCCGCCCCCCTCCTTTCTCCATTGCCATGGAAATGAATAGCCAAGCGAAAAAATGGGAGCAGGCAAAGTCTAAAGCTTTTCACAGAGCCCCCAAAAGAGAGATGAATGAAACTCATTCATCACTGAGCAAGGGACCCAGAGAGCAACACTGACTGAAAAGCAAGCCAGAGGGAGAGCAAGCAAGGGAGAGACAGACAGAGATAGAAAAGGTTACCTCATGCAGGAAGTTATGTGATTTGAAAAAGAAAAGCACAGGAGGTGTGAGGGAACATAATTCACTTGCAAAAAGTGTGGATTCCACCAAGAAAGATGCTGTTATTTGAGGAGGAGGGGTTATTTCTTCAGCCCCTTCTCCAGACAGAACTTCTTATCAGATTATCACAAACAGATGGAAATTTGGGAAATGGAGAAAGGAGAAATGTCTGAAAATAAATTGCAGGGAAAGCCTAAATGACAGTGAACTCATTGCAAGGAAAAAAAACATAATTAAAAACAAAGCTGTGTTTGTAATGTTTCAATTCCCTTCATCAAATCTCACAGTTTACAGGTCTTTTGCCCCCAAGGCATATACCTGCTTTTCCTCCTCACAGTCTCTGCATCACAGAGATTGATCTGCCTTAATATGTGATACCAACCAAATATCAAGGTAATTTTTAGCACTGCGGAGCAAATGCATTTAACAGGCAATACCTTATTCACGCAGACATAGCACCATTTCTCTGGTGTTTTCTCTAATTTCCCCTTTTCTTGCAACCTCACTACAACTGCATTGGCAAAGAGCTCCTTCTTTCAGGGTATCTGAAACAGATGCATGGTTTAAAAAAAATGACATCATGTATCCCAACAGCAGATGAAGGAAAATGTGCTACTGCACGCTCTTCAACAGAGCTGAGAGAACTTGCTAATGCCAGTGACAGAAAGAAAGGGAGAGGGAGAAAAAGGGAAGCCTGAGAAACAGCATCTCCAAAGAGCTTATTTGCCTGTGCCACTTGAAAAAAAGATAAGCAGGACAGAAGTAAGGCAAGAAGCAGTAGCAAGTGTTTCCTTAAATCCAGAATCTTTTGAAAAGGTGTTAGATAAGAATGTCACAGATTATACTGGCATACTTATACCATTAATGACTTTCCAGAATAATCAGTTCAAACTCATCTGAAGCATATCAAAAATTAGGCAGAAGCCAGTAGGGCACTTTAGGATGGTTATGAAAAAAGCTGTAAAGGGCAGATCTCAACAAGAGGTAAATTTTTACCTAAGGCTGCCTTCTTGCCTTATCCTGACAGAGTGATGATAATGCAGTTCTCCTTTTTACTGAAGGTCAGTCCAAAGCTTACCTGTTAAGTATGACTCAGAAGACAGCCTACCTAGAGATTAAGTGATAATTCCAGGAGATAGTTACCCCTTGGAGAGCGATTACCATTCTGAACCCTGAGATTCTTTTTCCTCCTTCCAAAAGCTACCAAATATGATTCTCTTTTATTCCCGCAAACCCTTTGCCACAATTTAATTCCTTCTTTCAGTGTTGTACTAAAAAAGGGTATCACCTGAGAGGCAGGAATCTTTAAACTTCATTCCTTGTTAATTCGCAGAACAAGATGCCAAGCCAAGTTTCCTGGCACCTCTGCTAGCCAGTGAGCTCAGACCCAGAGTTCATACTTTAGCTTCAGCTTTTTGATAATCTATATTACAGTCCATGGTGGTTCATACTGTAACTCTAACCTGAGCCACTCTAGGCCATCTCCAAAGGAGGTGAGTTCAGGCATGCAAGGAGAAAGGCTCATATCAGCTGTGCCTCGGACGGCAGTACAGGCATGACCTCCTGGAGCCACTTGGCTTAATAGATAGGTCATTGTTACTGAAGGTAGTGCATACAGCTTGTGAGTCACAGTGAGAGACACACTATATTCACAAAGCCTCTTGAAAATTAAAAAAAAAAGAAAAAAAGCAAAATAGCACACAAATTAACTCAAAGTAAAGCAGGCATTCTCACTCTCACATTTGTCTTCCACAGTTACACGAATGTGTCTATCATAAATGGAAGCAGGGACAGATAACACTGCTTTTCACTTGCTGAATGCCTACTACTGAAACGTGGTTTTCACCTTGTTGCTTCTCCTTTATTGGGTAATGATTCCCTCCAAATACTCAAAGATTGCTAAGACCACAGATATCACCCGTTAAAGCTATTAAAGCATATTTCACTATAGACAGATGCCAGCACTGAAGGCAAAATGCACATTCACTGCTACTTCTCTAAACCTTGTCCTTCATGAGAAACAGCTTCAAAGATGTAAAAGATGCAGAAGTAACGTTACAGGTTCATAGACCAAGGGTAAAAGGAAGAGAGCACTGCAACATGGCTGTGAGGGAGAGGACAAAGCCTAAGAAACCTTACTGCTGCTTCTCACATCTTGCCTCATTCTCCTGTGGCCCGCAGACCTCTTCCTCTCTCTCCATCTCCATGGGCCCATTGCCTTGCCTCTTCAAAAGCTGACTTGAAAACAGAAAGAATGAGATTGCTTCAGAAAGGTTTTGCTATTTATAAAAAATGATCGTTTATAGAGGGCATGGCAGAAGTTAATAGGATGATGATGTTCTACACTGGCAAAGTAATGATACAATTCTGATCTAAAACAACTTTTTTTGTGTGTTTAGAAAAGATCACAGTAATATCTTAGTGAAGAATTACCCTCTATATGGTTCTTCTCTCTGGTGGCTTCAGGCTAAACCTTTCAATTGTCTTGAATGAAGATGTCTCTAGCTTAATTCCCACTTAATTCCCACTGTAGGAATGTTCAGGTCAGCTCCGTGCTGCACATCTGCTTGTTAAACACACAGATTTTGGCAACAGCAAATTGTGCCACAAATGGCTCCACAGAGGTAGGAAGCTTCATTTCGTCTTCAAAGTAACAAACTTCCTACAGTACATTTAAAAACTTCCATGCTGCAAACCATGAAGAACACCTGCATGTCATTAAGTACTTAATGCTGAGCATACAGCTTTCTGGGTCACCATCTGTTCAGCAAGAGCACCAGCTCCTGGCTGCTGCTCCCCAATTCAGTGTGTTTCAGAGTTTGAACTCTCAGCCTTGGCAGCTCACAATTACCCAAAAGGTAGCATGCATGGATCTTCTGTGTCAATAATACAAATTGAAAAAGTGTCCCAAGAGAGAACAATTCAACCAGGCAGAGTTCAGTAAAGTCTGTTTAAGGATTAGGAGCTAATCACAATAGCTCAAAGTATACGCCTCTGTGGTATCTACTTCTGCCTTTCTAATCTCATCAAGATACATGCTTATCTGCATTTATTTGGCTCCAGTAGTACTTATTGTCTGTGTTGTTAAACTAAGTTCTCTCTTGTGCTAGAAAGATTACTATCTAGACAACTACTCACAAAACAAAATTCAAAATTGACATGCCCTCACCTAAAGAACAAAACTTGTGTAAAACACACTTTGTTGCAACAGGCAGAGCAACAGGCACAGAATCAAGTTGGGAGGCCTGTGGCCAGTGAAGTTCCACAGGGATTGGTTCTGGGGCCAGTCTTGTTCAACATCTTCATCAAAGACCTATATGAAGGGACAGTGCACCCTTAGCAAGTTCACTGATGA
>WBNH01005535.1:4732-23248 GCA_013401255.1 Urocolius indicus
CAAGCCCTTCTGCTTATCTTGGTGTCTTGAGTTGACTGAGGAGCATGACTGAGCATGTCAGGATGCAGCTGGCACCCGAGTGCAGCAACAGCCAGTATGGCACTGAGCTGGCCATATACCCAGATTACAGACACTTGCGTTGGCAGCACTCCTCAGGCTATAGATAGCCACCCTGTCTCTGCAAAGGGTCTTGCACAAGGAGGTAAGAGAAGCAATGGGAGCAGATGGCTTTCCCTGGGACACCCCATACCTACCACAGCAGTACCCCTCTGTGCTGTGCACAACAGAGGCTCTGGGTTTCTCTACAAACCCCAGATTCCTAGTTTTATGAGCAGACTGCTTCAGAGAGCCTGAGGATGCTGGAATATTTGGCCCCATACCTGTGCCTCCCTCTCCAGGAGGAGCATTACCTCTTGTTGTCAGTAGTTTGCAGAAGCTCAGCTTTCCTGTGCACTGACACACTGCATGGTGGCAGTGGCCCAGATTTCCCCTCTCTAAGCACACAGAGACCCTTCTTCCCCATCCCCACCTGGATTTTATCCCATCTGCTCCAGGAGCACAGCTGCAGCCTTTTGAAGGCAATGTTAGAGCTCCTGCCCCTGTCACACATCAGCCCTGGATGTCTTCTGACACATCCCAGGGGCTGTTTTGAGGGGGCTGAGTCAGAGCTGTCACCTCCTGGGACAGAAGGACAGGACCAGGCAGGATTCTTCAGTAGTGCCTGGCATCTCACAGGGAATCTCAAGGGCTGAAAGAAGCCCAGAGCTGGGGGTTACCTCAGGACAGCACTTCACTACAGACACTACTGTGTCTGTAGGGGTGCCCAGGAGGGTTTGGGTGATGGTTGGGTGTGGGGGTACAGTAAGTCCCCATCCCAGCCTGCACCCTCACCTAAGGACAGGCCTTTTCTTTATTCAAAGCAAATGTATTGTTGATATATTCCCATTCTGAAGACTAACATGCTTCAGAAATCAATCCCTTCAATGCAGCTCAGTGCTACATAGGGACAGCAGGGTTTTGTTTTTGCATGCAGCATGATTTCTATTAACAGGAGAAAGGGTTTCAGAAGAGGTGAAACTTCACAGCTGCATTCAGGGTATTTTCACTGTTGCTGATGGGAGCTAGCTGGAGGTGAGACTTCATCCCTTTGAAACAGAAGAGCCATTCATAGCTCCTTTGGACACAAGAGGGAGTCTCTGAGTCACCAGAAAGAGGTTTTTTTTGCTTAGGTTGCTGCGGATTAAAACCGCTTTTCCCTGCACTGAGAAAACGCTGGTCATCACTTGGAGGCCTTTGGTGTGTTTTGCTCTCCATCCCGGTGAGATAAATTCCTGGTAAACCCAGGAGCGTGGATTTCCCCCATTTGCAGTGGGAACAGGTCAGCTGATTCCCTGGGTGAAGTGAGTCCTGGTTTCCTAAAGGACTGGGAATTACCTGTGAAATCCAGCACAGTTGATAGCCACTATCGACTGTGCTGACATCCCCCTATTTTGCAGCCCCAGCCTAAATGCATCTGCCTGCACGCTTCTTGTTCATGAGATCACACATCCATCCCCCTGTCCTTAGCATCTGTACGCATGTGGCATTGGCTCCTCTGAAGGCATTAACCCCAGCCACACGTTCCCCATGGGCTTGAAGATGGCTGGCAGAGGGGACAGGAGACCCTAACATCCCCTCTTCCCACTGTGCTTGGGGGACATTAGCTGCTGGACAGGGATATTTTGGGAATCATGCCCCTCCTGAACTACCCAGTTTAATTAGGCACAGTATAATCTTTCTAATGCGGCTTCCAAGGGGGGGGGGAAACACACGGAGGTGACACGGTGGCACGTGTCCAGGCAGGACAGCCAAATACTGCACTATATCATCAAGGATCCTGTCAAAACTCCATCTGAAAGGGCTCGCACCTTCCCACATCTGAGTCACGAGGAAAGCTCCAGCTGCCCCAAAGTGGGGCTGGGGCTGGCCCCGGACGTGCCAGCCCAGGGCTCGGCTCTGTCCCCATCCCAAGGCACGCAGGCGAGGCATTCCTGTGGCCATGGGGCTGGGATGGGAAGGGGCCGGGCGTGCGGGGCTGCCAGGGGGCTGGTCACATCCCCCAGGGTGGGCAGCCCCCTATATCAGCCAGACGTACAGGCGCAGCGCCGGCACAGTGTGACCCTGACGTGCCCCAGCCCCTCGCTCACCCTCTGCAGCCATGGATGACATCTATAAGGCAGCGGTAGGTGCCTCTCTGTGGGATTGTGTTTCTGCAAGGGGAGGGGAGGGAATGTTAAAGGGTTTTCAGGGGTTTTATAGTAGATTCACCAAAGCTGTGATGGAGGCGATTCAGTGGAGAAATGAAAATAGGGAATAATGATAGGGTGTCAGCTTTTAGTCAACATCATCATCCAGGACACAGAGCTTTGCTACTGATGGCTCTGAAGGTTTCACACTCCCAAGTGAAACTCCTAAGTGGGCTGTTAAATGACTTACAACTAATCCCCTGCTTCCCCACTGTAAGGCAGGGAGATGACCCGTAGGTGAAGTTATAAATCCCATACAAATCTTGAGAGAATAAGAGGTGGCTGCTGGTTTGAGCTCAGACCAAGCAGAACAGTGTTTCCCACTAAATGAACATTGTTTGTATGGGTCAAACCTCCCTCTCTTTCTATCTTGTGCTTTCTAATTTTGCCATTGCCGTGTTCCCCCCTTCCTTGCCTGAATAAATTTTTTCTGAGAGGTTTAAAAACCCCTCAGGTTGGTTGGTTGGTTGATTTCTTTGTAAGTTATTTCCAAACATCCCCCTGTGCTTTGGTGCTGCTGCTATGTGCTCTGCAGCAGTGCAGAATGTGAGCTATGCTCTGGGGGAACGCAGAGCATCCTCACGGCTATTTTAACTTACACAGCTGCAGCGCTGCGCTCGCCACCTAAACCCAAACTATTTGATCTGGAAGAAGGAGGCTGCATTATTTGGTGACAGAGACAGACAGTGGAATAAGGATGAAAATAGATTGAGGATTGTGTGGATTGCTCCTGTGTCCCTTTCATAACTGGAGCTGAAGAAGAGCTTTTTGGGGGTTTGGTTTGGTTGCTTTTTTTTTTGGTTAAAATAGATAGTTGAACAGGTTTGATTTTAACCAAGGGCACAACAAATACATCAAACCAGTCCTATTTTAATTCCAAGGTTTTTAGAGGGAAGAATGATAGTGCTTGATATATAATTGATTTAAAAAACACCCAAAATGTTCACACCTCTCCTGTCCTCTGGTCAGCTCTGAACCTCATGGAATGGAACCTGCCTGTCAGCCCCAATAGTGTGAAAAGACCAGGGAAAGGGTGTATGAGAAAGTGCTGAGTCCCCCAAGCAACCCCTCCCAAAGGGAGAAAAATGTGACCTGTAAAATCAAAAGAAAACCCGGGCTTCTTTAATCAAGCCTTTTAATTACATCTGATCTCTGTAACTCCGGACACGGGTCTTCTCCTCACTGTTTAGGCACCTCCTGCCCCTAATGAGGGGACAAAGTGCTTTGTAAGCTGGTGATGCTCATAGCCAAGAGTCTGTCTGTCAGCTGGGGCAGCAAGGGTGTAGAGATCCCAAAAGAAACTGTTTCCCACCTGTAAGCTGCAGCTTTTCTCCAAATCACTGCCCCAGAATTGGGCAAAAATCTGCAGGTGAAGCTCCTCTCTACCCAAAGCCTGTGGGTGTTCGTGGAGTTGGACCACAGAGGAATTTAGCTGAGAAAAAGTAACTGCAGCACCAGAGCACAACCTCAGAATCCCTACATTGGATATCAGAAACTTGTCCCAAACATAGAGCCCTTGACCAGGGGAATGGGCCTCACAAAAGACCCAATTGGGCTCTCGCAAGGATTTTGCTGCTAGTTTGAAGGTGGGGCCGTGCTGGTCAACATCAGCTCAAGTCCTGGGCATCCACTGCCCAGCACCTTTACAGAGGCAAAACAAGTCTAAACCAGGCACAGCTGAGACAAACAACTCTTTAGTGGATCTGCCCCCCAGGATTTAAGTGTAGGAAAACATTTACCTGGAAAAAAAAATCAGGACCTTCTGCTTCCCCTGTCTGACTTCAACTGGAACCTGATGAAGAAGTGAGCTGATAAAAGCAAAGCAGGGCAGATTTGGGGTTTACCTCAGCAGCCACAGTGCTGTGACCTTAGTGCTTGCCTTCTCACACTGCAGCTGGAGAGACCTTGTCCATGCCATGATACAGAGGGAAGCAGAGGAATAAAGCCACGACAGCAGCCGTGTCCAGAGGGCACAATAAACAGCTCAAGAGACATCTCTGTAATAAAAGTGTCACTCTGTAGCTACGTTGCACTCCATTCACATACAGCCTAGCTCTGCATCTGTCACTTCAGTAGTCAAGGAAGCTTCAAAAGCGAGTATTGTTTAATTTGCTGCATGCTGCTGGCAGACATTATCATTGCATTTATGCCAAATTCCCTGTGTGCATCCAGAGAGCCCAATAGGTTTTCATCTTGCCCACTCATGCCTAGATAAGGGTGTGCAAACACAAAGCTATTTTGGGAACATTTTTAAGCTCTATTAAGCAGTGCTAAGAACAGTGCCAGGGACAAGTGTCCAGATAAAGGGCTGCAGGATAAATACCAAAGCCTGGGAACAATCGGGGAGCTCATCTTTATCTGCAGCACCTCTCTCAGCCAGGCTTATAAATAGTGAATGCATCAAGAGGGTCATGTTACCCAAGGGGGCATGGGCAGAGGGAGTGCTGTGGCTGCCCTTGCTCTGCCCAAACAATAGCCACAACGGGCTGGCAGTTACCTGCTTGCCTCCAGTGACCTGGAGACACGGTGGGCTTGGGTTTCCTCCTGCAATGGCAATCCTGCCACTGTCCTTAGGGCTCTCTGACTGGAAAGTCTTCACCTCTCAGTGTGTGGGGAGTGGGATAACGGCTGGCTGCTCACTTCTTGCAGGCTGTGTTCCTCTAAGACAAAGCACTTTCCTTGCCTCTTGCCACAAGTAGGGAAGATTCCCAGCTTACTTTTGTAAAACCATTGCACTTTGGTGCAAAAGCACCAGCCTTCCCTCAAAGAGAAGCTGCCACAAGTCTGGGTTATGAGGTTCTGCCCCAGGCAAACCATGGTGGGGATGGGTGTTGTGGCCTGCTCACACAGGGATGGTAGTAAGAGACATTGGGGGGGAGGGGGGGGTCAGGTACCCTCTGCACAGTAGCCCTTGCAGGGAGTCATATCTGTCTGACTCCAGAGAGGCTGCTGACCAGCATAGGAAGGGACAGTCAGTGTTTTCATGGGTGCTACCCAAGAGGCAGTTGGATGGAAGAGTCAGCAATTTTAGAGAAGCAGTACCTGCACGCAGGAATGAAGCCCAAGACAGAAATGCACTTAAAGAGGTACAGCACAGAGCTGATGGATCCCTCTTTGCTCTCCCCATTGATCATTTTCATTCATTCATTTCATGCTAACGAATAAGCTCCCAATGATCACCTGTGGGGAATTCATTTTTCTGGGAAGAATGTGCCAGCCTGTTTTGGTTAACAGCCAATGGCTCCACAGCCCACTTCAGGGAGCTAGAGAGAGCAGGCTAAAGGGAATAGCAGCTCCCTTCAGAGGCAGCAATCTCGGTAATTAAACACTGACTCCTGTAAAAGCAGAAAAACTCTTAATGCTTTGAATAGTACAGGTAGTTTTTTCAATCCAGGACTGAAAAACAAGCACCAGGGATAGTCTTGTGCACCTCTCCCTCCCCAGGGACCTCCCCAGCACATCCCACCTCTGACCTGGCCTCAGCCCACACATGAGCAGCCCTTGGCAGCACAACCATCCTGCTGTGACTGACGCCTGTGAGCAACAAGAGCTCATCCCCAAATGGCTGACAGAGACAAATGCTTTTCCCAGTGGGTCTCCCTTGCTTGTGGAAAGGCTACTGCTGCTGTGCAGCACGTGCAGTGCTCTAGAGGAACGATGTTCACTTCAAAGGAGTTGGGAATGTTTTTTTTTTAAGAGGAAGAATGTCTTACACCTCGAAAAGTCCTGATGTTAAAACTGCACTGGTCATACATCATGTAATCCATGAGGGTGCCTGTTGTGAGGCTTGGTTCACTTTGCAAAGGCTGTGAACCAATAACATGTCCTTTTAACAATTAATGCTGCTGCTGCTGAAAAAGACTTGGTCTCTTGTTTTCCTTGCAGGTTGAGCAGCTGACAGAAGAGCAAAAAAATGGTAGGTGCATCTTGAACTTGACATCACAGCCTAAAGACAAGCTCCCCAGCCAGCAGCCCAGCCTGCCTCAGCAATTATACCCCCAAAAAATGCTTTGGTTGGACTGTCCAAAGCACAGCACGATCCAGGGATTTCAACCCACCAAGCATTTAAACCAAGCAGTTCCCATGTGTGTGCCTGGGCAGTGCTGGGAATGCTGTGCCTGGGACAAGCCCCCTGCCCCTGAGCCACCTGCCTGCAGTGTTGAGGTGTGGGGTAAGACCCCCCCCCCCCATCTCCTCTCTCTCTCCTCTCTCTTCCCAGAGTTCAAGGCTGCTTTTGACATCTTCGTGCTGGGGGCAGAGGATGGTTGCATCAGCACCAAGGAGCTGGGGAAGGTGATGCGGATGCTGGGGCAGAACCCCACCCCTGAGGAGCTGCAGGAGATGATAGACGAGGTGGATGAGGACGGTGAGAGATTTGGGTTCCTTCCTCTCTCCCATGAACCACCCTGATGCCTGCAGATGTGTGGGGCATGGTTGGGAATGCTCAACATCTGTGCAGCACTGGCAGGATCTGTGCTGGGGACAAGCCACAGCCTGTGAGCAGCAACCTGTGGTTTTGAAGGACACCAAACACCCATCAGACTTCAGCGTGGTCCCTGTAGGAAATTGCCAGAGCAACTGTAACAGTTATTATTCCTATAATGATCAGGCTGCTTGAACTGATTTTGGAGGTTGCTCTGAAATTGCAGAGATATCCTTAAAAACATCCCAAATATAGGCTGAGTGTAGCAACTGCTGCATTCATGTGGCAGTTCAGAAACACCACAACACAGGAGGGTCTTCCACTGCTCAAGTGCACACACACACATAAATAACTCTCAGCATTGATTAAATCAGTGTGCCAGTGATCACACTGTCTGCAAGCTGGGCAGAACTACCATACTAAATGACAGGAAAACAAAGAAAGCACTTAAACATCAGGCAAAAAAGGACAACAGCTGTGTCACTGAAAACAGTGCTGTACTGCTGGGGCAAAAATCACACTGCATGCATACCTGCCTTCCAGAGCTTTGGTCACTCACAGCTCCATGAGATGGACATAGCAGCAGTTGCCATTCATTGGTGCTTCCAGTAGGACTTGTAGTTCATTCCACCTTGCCAAAGTGACTGTGAAAGGTACAATTCAGTGCAGGGTCTCAATCACTCAAAGAATCTTGAAAGCTGCCTCTTGCTGCAGGGCTGCTCCCATGAGTTTTGGTTCTTGGTTACTGAAGGAAGTGTGTGAGCTGGAGTTCTGGTCCTTGCTTAGCAGCATGGTCTCAAGTTCTGGTCATTTGTTAGCAGTGTGGTCTCTCACCCAGTGCTACCCCCCAGCTGATGGTGTTTCTTCTGCCTGCAGGCAGTGGCACTGTAGACTTTGATGAGTTCCTCGTTATGATGGTCCGGTGTATGAAAGATGACAGCAAAGGAAAAACTGAAGAGGAACTCTCAGATCTCTTCAGGATGTTTGATAAGTAAGAGCCGTTGGCGCAGCAGCGTGGGGTGGTGGGAGCAGTGCCCTTGCCCTGGCTCCCCTCCCCAGCATGCTGCTCTGCTCCTGAGCCCTTCTGTCCTCACACAGAAATGCTGATGGCTACATTGACCTCGAGGAACTGAAGATCATGCTGCAGGCTACGGGAGAGACCATCACCGAGGATGACATAGAAGAACTGATGAGAGATGGGGATAAAAACAATGATGGCAGGATTGACTATGATGGTAGGACTCTTGGGTGCAGTTTGGCCATGAGCCCTTGAGAGTTCCCCAGGCAGCTCTCTTGGTTGCCTCTTGGATGGGCATAAGCTCATGCAAGCAGTGCTGGGCAATACACCTGACTGCAGGGAGTGTTTGCACAGCAACAGAGGGGTCTGACATCTGTGACACAGTAGCAAGGGCCTGGTGTTGCCTTGACTGTCCTCACACTGCAAAAGCCAGCCTGCACTGCAGCAGTGCTGCTTTTCACCAGGGACCTGCCCTCTAAACACAAGCATCATCTCAAATCCATGAAGGTGATGCTGCTAAAATGACCCCAGACCACTTCTGGGCTCAGTTGGTGGCCGTGTCCCTCTCCGGGCACTCACCTCTGGCATTTTGGGTGCAGCAGAAGGTGATGCTGTGCTCCGGTGACATTTCCAGCAGCAGTCACAAGGAGTCCTCACCACAGCCAGAGGAGCAGTAGCCATTGCTCCTCAGCCTCTCACACATCTCCAGGGGAGCGTGGGTGGAAAGGGAGACAGGGCTGGGGAAAGCTGCCAAGAGCAGCTGAGATGGCACTTCAGTCCCAGCTCACACCCCTCGTCTCCAATGTCTTCTCCTTGGCAGAGTTCCTGGAGTTTATGAAGGGAGTTGAATAAACCTGAGGCCACATCAACAGCCTGAATCTCCTAAACCCCTCCAGTCCTTCATCTCATCTCCTTGGCTAAGTTCCCTGGCTACTGGCATGAAGACTGAGTGCTGAGAAGGGTGGCCACTGGGAAAATAAATCGTGTTAATACCAAGTGCCTCAGATGGTTGTTCCTTGGCAGTTGAGTGAGAGCTTCACCCTGGCGGTTTACTCACAGCTAATGGGGCCGTGTCACATGCCTGAAAGCTGCATTTCACAAGGTGACATCCCAGCAGCAGCTTTTAGCCTCCAAGGAGGTGTTGTGCTGTGGCACAAAGCCCAGCCATCGGGGCCACAGGTGCTCAGTGGGGAGCTGCCATGACCTGGCTCCTCAGCCCTGCCATGGTGAGCAGGCTCAAGGGGTACTGTGCCTGCTGGTTTAACTGGAGCTTTGGCAGCTTTAGTGACTAAATGTGGGTTAACAACCACTTTACACCGTCACTGAAATCCACTGAGGGACAGTCCTGCTCCTTCACATGCTTGCCCCAGCTGTCCTGAAGGGATACCCCTTCCTCCTTCTCGATTGCCACCCTGTGGTGCCTGCAGAAAGAACTCCATTTCCTTTGGAAATGTGAATAAAAGCCATTCCTAAGTTTGGCTGGGTGCCTCTATCCCACCTCACCCAGCCTGGCAGGAGGCAGCAGCTCCATGGCACCTCACAGCCCTCCAACAGCCCTGGGCAGGAGCCTCACTGCAATAACTGCAACACCTGATTTTCTCTCATAACTCACATTCATTTGGGTCCCAGAGTCCCTGAGCAAGGTATAACCCCGCTCTGGGTCTTGGCCCCTAGGAATGGGGTAACAGCAGGGCTGAGGAGAAGCTGTGGTGTCCCCAAGGGCCTCAGGCACCATCTTTTCTCATCCCAAGGAAGCACAACATTCCTGAGGCATTAGCAGCAATCCCTGCACATAGCTGCCTCCTCCAATTAACCTACAGCCCCAACACAGCTCACACATTGCAGTCATGTTGCTAAAGTCAAACGTTTACCCAAGCAAAACAAACATTGGCAGGGCAAGGCTCCAGGCTGTGTTGGTGCAAGCCCTGGTGCTGCTGCCCTCAGCCCCGGTGCAAGCACATTGCCAAGCCCCTGCCCCACGCCTGCTGCACCCTCCTGCCTCTCCTCACAAAATCAGCTTTTTTACCTCCTCTGTGGAATCACAGCATCATTTGGGTTGGAAAACATCTCTAAGATTATCAAGCCCAACCACTCACCTTACAGTGCCAATCTTAGCACTAACCCATGGCCCTCAACAGGGATGGGGACTCCACCATCTCCCTGGGCAGCCTGTGCCAGTGTCTGAAAACCCTCTCAGGGTTAAAAAATCTCTTGCTAATCTCTAGTCTAACCTCCCTTTGTGCAATTTGAGGCCATTTCCTATTGTACTGTAACTTGTTGCTTAAGAGAAAAGACTTATCCCCGCCTTCCTACAACCTGCTGTCAAGTACTTGTAGAGAGTGCTCAGTCTCCTCCAGACTCAACACCCTCAGCTCTCTCAGTCTTTCCCCAACAGACTTGTGCTCCAGACCCTTCCCCGGCTCTGTTGTCCATCTCTGGACACACTCCAGCACCTCAATGTCTTTCTTATAGTGAAAACTGAACACAGCAGTCGAGATGCAGCCTCACCAGCGCTGAGGGAGGCAATAATTTCCCTGGTCCTGCTGGTCACACTGTTTCTGATACAAGCCAGGACGCCATTGGTCTTCTTGGTCACCTGGGCACACCAACACCCCCAGGTCTTTTTTCCCTGACAGCTCTCCAGCCACAAGCCTGTAACATTACATGGGGTCGTTGTGCCCCAAGTGCCATGTTCGTATTGCATATGTATCAGAAGCCAAGAGACACAGAAATGTGCTGGGTGAAGCAACTCTATGACAAGAAACGCTCTCAAGTGCTACCATTTTCTGTTTCCAATGAATCTGCAGCCTGGAGATCAAAAAGAATCATTTTACACCTCCCCAGTGTAGCACCAAAAGTCTCTTCCCACCAAGACCTGCTCTGAGGACACAGCTGAAATGCTTTGCCCCAGGCCTGGAAACCTCCACGAATACCCGGGCTTCAGCCACGAGCCAAAGCTGGCACCAGCTCTCCCCATAACCACGGCCATCCAGCCCACAGGCAATCCACAGCCTCCTCTCTCACATCTCAGCATACTGAGAGCCCTGGGATCTGGTCGAGGAAGATCACAACACCCAACAAGGACATCTCCAAGATGGTCTCCACTGCTTACTGATAGGCTTTGGCTCACTAAAGGGTGAACAAGAGAAGAAATAAGGTTAATCTCCTCCCTTCAGTCAACTTGGTGGCTTGGAAGAGGTTTGAACTCTGCTGTGACCCCAGGGAGAAGGATGGCTGCAGAGCCACCCAGCCACGTGTCTTGACTCTCCCCTTCTTGGCTCACGGGCACAGGCAGCAGCGAGCCCTGACCTCGCTGGCTGCCCATTGTTTTCTGAGAGTAAAACACATGCACACCCTGCATGGAGCCAGAGAAACTGCTGCAGGAGCAGTGTGCCTGAATGCACTGACTGTCCTCCAAATGCTGCAGCCTGGGCATGGCAGGTTGAGTTCACTGGTGGCTAAAACACAGCAAGAACTGCCTGAGGAACGGAACGTGACAGGCTGGCGAGTGGGCTAGATGTCTGGAAACCACAGGATCAGCCTGGCTGAAGCCTCCACAGAGGGGATGTGCTTGGAGGCCTGTTAATGGTGAACACAAATCACCCAGAGGAGCCCAAGTGACTATGCAACTCCACACAAACCTGCAGCTTTCCTGCATGTGCAGGGTGCCTGCAGGCTTTACAGAATGTGACACGTATCCACATGCACTTCTTGGAGGGGAAAAAACAATTGTTTCATTTTAAATCAGGCCAAAAGCCATTTACCACTCTCTGAAACAGCCCCTGGCCCTGTGTGCTCTTGATCCTCTCAGCTGAGATAGGAACTGAGCTGGCAGGAGACAGCAGTCCATGCCAGTGGATGCAGGCACAGTCCTCAGGCCATTTGATCTGTTTGCTTTCACTGGCAGTAGATTTCATTCCTGCCCTGGCTTGCAGCTTCTCCAGTGCATTTGAGGCTCCTCTTCAGCCATCTGTAAAACTCTGCCGTGTGAATCAAGTGACTGCACTGAGGAAGATCTGAGAACATCTTGTACACATCCCCCCAGTAAAACCCCTACATCTCACCTACAGCCACCATTCTGTTGACTGCTTTCTGCTTGAACACACGGCTGAAAGGCAGTGAAGGGGCACAGAGTAGCACACCTCCAAGCTCTGCTTTTCAGTTTCACCGTACACGTCAAAGCCCCCAGTGAATACTCTGCCCCATCACAGAGGTTTGGAGCACTTGGATTTCTCCTCCCCAGTCTGTGCTCTTGGCTTTCAGCATGATGGCTCATCTTTGCCAAATGAGCAGATTCAGTATTTGGTTACATGCCCTTTGCTCTCTTATTTAATCCAAGGGAAGAAAGGTGACAAACTGGAACTTGATATTGGAGCCTTCTTAATCGCAAAGGAGCGAAATCAGCAGCAGCAGGAAGCACAAAAAGTACACAGCCTGACGTACAGCAGTACCTGAGCAACAGACACTCTCAAGCTCACTGGCTTCCTGCAGGATACCAAGGATTTAATTGTAAGGGTTCTGAAGTTTTTAAATGTCAAAGATGACAGAGCTCTGTGTAATGGGAATAGTTTCAAGTGGGTCACAGCTGCCAGTCCCAGCTCCCGGGCTCTGCATACGTAATCCTCCCAAAACGGATCGTCGGCCTCACTTCAGCAACACAACTGACGTGATTTCGTAAGGCAAGGGAAAGAGGATGAAGGTCCACCAAGAGGCCATGTCAGCACAGGCTCGCTCCCCTTTGCTCCTCCTCTGTCCCTTCTGGGCTGGGGCAACCTCTGCAGCAGAGGGAAGATGTGGACTGAGCTGTGGCAGGGTTAGAAAAGGCAATAGGTGATGAACTGACGTCTAAGCAGCGTCCTGCGGGACCACCGTGTGTGCAGGGAACAGACAACAACAAACCTGACACCAGGCTGCTGGGGAAGCTCCCAAGATTCCTGTCTCTTGCTACACAATGCTGCCTGGATTAAGGTTACGTTCCTCCGTGCTGCATTTTGTCACGCAGCCGCTATTTTGGTCAGAAAGACAGCAAGGCCATATTTGGGAAGCTGGTCCACTGAAGGGCAGCATGAAGGGCAGTCAGATGAAAAGGCTGCCTCTGAAGGCAGGCCCAGGGGAGCTGCCTGGAGCCACAGGAAGCCCAAATCTTACTCTCTGCTTCTTGTTAACGTGCCAACATCCTTTTTCTCAGTTTGACTGGCTGTCTCTTCCCTCAAACTGCATCCTGTGGGTAAGCTACTCTCACAACACAAGCACTCTGGGAAGACATCAAAGGGTTTAGAGATGAAATCTCCCCTCTCTTGATAAAAAAAGTCTAGGTGGTAGAGGTTTTAAAGCACAGAACTTAAAACAGCTTGGAGATCTGCAGACACACAGGTGAAGGTACAGCCTGTCAAACACCAAGTCCTCTGTTAAGGACAACACATACCTGCAGCAGCCTGACCTTCATTCACACAGCTGGAGCAGCCACTCTTGTCTCCTCCAACATCAGCAGCAGCCCAACGGGACATCTCTCCACGCCAGGTCTCTCTACCAGCCCTGGGCTGGTGGCTGAAGCTGCCAGGTGTGCACGCCAACGTGAACCACAAACAGACAATCCTGCTTTTGTAGACAAGCCTGCTCAAGCAGGGCAAGCATGAGCCACAGCTCCAGACCCCCAGCACCCAAAGGCACCCAGGGGCCACTGAGCTCACTGGGATCTGAGCACTGTGTGTCTCTCTGGGTGACATAAAAAAACCCCACAACCTTCTTCAGGGGGAATTCACACCACAAGGAACCTCTCACCAGTTGACCTGGCACACCTGAGGGCAGCAGAGACCAGACCACCTTTTTGTCTTGGCTATTTAGCAGATTGTACCTGGTGGTATGAAGACTGTACACTCCTCAGCACAGCACCTCTGTCAGCTGACAAACCTCAGCCTCCAACACACACACACAGCAGGAATCAGGCAGCTGAGGGTTGCAGACTTCCTTCAGACTTTAAAAGCTCTTTAACTCCCAAGTTTTAAGTTAGTAAATCTATCTTTGTATTGTTTGATTTAGGGCTGGATTGCATTTTTCATCAGTCAAAACCAGTTAAAAAGCAGAACTGGGGAGACTTCTGCATTCCAGCCATGAAGAATACAAAACATGTACCTTGTTACAAAACAAAACTGATTAACTGGATGTTTCAGTTGAATTATTAGTTATAATCCAGCAGGTGTTTTGTTGCTTACTCCCAAGTCAGCAGACACGTGGCGAGTTCCAGCCCTTGTGTGGCTCCATCGATTCACCCCACCACGTGGACAAGCGTTGGAATTGCAACCTCAGGAAGAACTCATTGCGATTTAAAGGATGGCTCAGTAAAAAAAAGACCTCTTGAACCAGCTTTGCTGGCTGATGGGACTTGGGAGAGTGAAGCTCTCTCCTCACCCACCCAAGGATATCAGGAACAAAGGCTGTCACAGGCCCCTCTCTGGCTTTTGAATGTTACTCATCAGTTGTTTTTTTTGTTACTAGAATGAAAAACTTCCACTAAAATGCACCAACTATGGAATGTCAGGATATTTTATACAGTCCTATGACCTTAGATGCTCCCATGGTAGCTCACTTAACCCTTCCATACTCTCGAGTATTTCAGAACACACACAGCACTCACAGCAGCTGCTGTGACCTCTGACACCACTCACAGCCAGCACTCTGCACCCTCCCATTCCTCAGCGTTTCTGTAGCTGTAACCACCTTACCTGGGCAGCAAACAGCAGACACCCAACAGCCCTGAGGAATCTCATCTTGCTGCAACAGCTCTAGGGATCATCACAACAACTGTGGTGATAATTCTGAACATGCAATGTCAGCCTCAAAGATATTTCACTCTGTACTGAACAGCATCCCCTGGAGTCCAGGCAATGCTGCCTTCGGTGTGTATGAAAAGAAACGTCCCGTTTCTTGCTTATAGCTTCACTCAATAAACATTTCACAGCCTGAAAACAGACTTTGAACTACTGAGCTGCACCAACAATCACAGTGGAAGAGCAGTGAGAAGGAAGCAGCTGCATTACACAAAACCTCTCCACAGCTCTGCCTGGCACAACCTGACAGACAACAAACCCACACACGGGTCACTACACAGGCCTGATGCACAACTGCTGTCTAAAGCATAATTCAAACAAGACCTTTGGAGGGTTCTCCTCGAGATTTGGGAGGTGAAGACTTTGTTACACCCAATTTTATTTTTACAAAAATGCTGTCACACACACATGCCAACAGGAAAATTGGTTCTTTTTGTCTTAAACCACATCAGTCCTTTTTCTGCTGAGCAGCCTGCTTGGCATTGTTGGCCTGCATCTTCTTCAGTCCTTTTTTGTTGTGTTTCTTTGCGAATCTCATGTTCCTCAGAAACTTGGGATCAACCTACAAGAATAAGGGAAAAAATGAATCAGCCATGTTGTAGAAGGGACATATGTGAAAGCCTGTATCTCCAGATTGTTCCAGTTTAATTAATTCTGATCTTTTTTTTTCCTGATTTATTACATCAACAGAACTATTTTAGCCATCTGTAACCATCCTTTAACTAGCTATCTTCCTTCATTTCCTTAAACAAGCAAACTGAAAACCCCAGCAATAAACATACAGATGGAACAGGACAAGTTGAATAAAGCTGCCAACAAGAAAAATCTTACTTCCATGTCACAATACATTCAACATTTGAAGCACCATCAACCATGGCAGGTGAGTACACACAGTGTAAACCTAAAGACCACTCACACCTCCTCAGGCCTTTCCTTTCACATTAAAGGCAAAAAGTGCCAGCACAGCAAAGTGTAGCTCACCAGTTTTTGTCAGCTAAGGGCTGGCTAATGTATTCTGTCACAGCTAGGATTGATTCTCAGAACTATCAGCTCGTGTCCCACTGATACACACACAGGTATCAGGTACCATCTTAACTCCTGCCCTCTCAGTGCAAGGAGAGAGACCATTTGCAGGATGGAGCAGGACTGATCCCCCACTGAGCTATGCAGAATCACTGAATGGTGGGAGTTGGAAGGGACTTCTAAAGATCATCCAGCCCAAACCCCTGCTAAAGCAAGTTCCCCTTGATGAGGGAGTACAGGAACACATCCAGGTGAATTTGGAAACCTCCTGAGAAGGAGCCTCCCCACCCTCCCTGGGCAGCCTGGGCCAGGGCTCCCTCACCCTTACTGTATTTTTTCTTAAGTAGAACTTTTTGTGTCCCAGCTTATGTCCATTACCCCTTGTCCTGTCACTGGAAACAAGAAAATGCTGCCCCATCCTCCTGACATACACCCTTTAGGTACTTATAAGCACTGATGAGGTCTTCTCTCAAGTCTTCTTTTCTCCTGGGCTAAACCGTCTCAGTTCCCACAGCGTTCCCCACAAGGAAGATGCTCCAGTCCCCTGATCATCTTGGTGACCCTGCACTGGCCTCTCTCCAGCAGTTCTCTGTCCCTCTTGAGCTGAGGAGCCCAGAACTGGGCACATGACTCCAGATGAGGCCTCACCAAGGCAGAGTAGAGGGAGGGAGGAGAACCTCCCTCCATGTGCTGCCCACACTTCTTAACATACCCCAGGATGCCATTGGTCTTAGGTGACATCCAAAAAGCCAATAATCACATCTACAAAGCAGAATCTCAACCCTTTCCAAAGCCAGAATGTCTTGTTTTTCACTTTTAAGCCTCTTGTACCACTTGCCCAACATAAGAAAAAGCAAAATGACACCATTTTCATGACACATTGTCTAGAAATGCCAGTTCCTCAGCTGCTGAGACACGTTTTCTGGATTACTATAGATAGTAAAGTAATATTGAAGGGTGCAGAGAAGTAGGAGACACAGTAGAACTCAAAGAGGGGAAAACAATTATATTGAGACATGCTTGTCTCACTGCAAGCAACAGTTAGTGACATCCACCTGAGCAGGACAAAGACTGACCAAGGACTAACAGATAGAGGGGTGGATTTCACAGGAATTACAGGTATCACAGCTGTGTGCAAGGTAAGCACAAGAGAAAACAGGAACCCACAGTGGTTCTGACCATCTGAAACTCAAGCCTCTGTCTGCTAAAGTATGTCAGTCAAAATATCACAGACACTGGATTTTTTTCATGGTTAAGCCTCAACAGCACCAAGAGAAATACTCACCCCTTTGAGAGATTCGTATCTATGGGACCTGGGTTTCTTGATGCCATTTCTGTGCCACTTACGAGCTATGCAGAAGACCAGAAGACAATTAAAATCAGCCTTTTTGTCGTTACTAAGTAGCTGCACCAGCTTTCCTAAGTCTGGCTGTACTGAAATGATGTGGAATAGGAAATTTCTAATGCAAATGAAGAACCATCTCTGCTCTCATCCTTCTCTGCACACTGTGCTCTCAGTGCTGTAGGAGTTTCTTGTCTAAGCACTCCAGGTCCCTCATTAACCAATAATCTACCAACGACAACACCACTAGCACAACAAAAGGCCTCAGTCACCCAAGAAGTTCAGGCTCTGGTGTTTAGCGTTAGAGGGCACTATTGATTGCTGTGCAAGACCAAGCAGGGGCTGCTTCTGAACTCTGCTTTGATGGAAAAAGGACATGTTTTTATAGAATCATTTCAGTTGGAAAAGCTCTTTCAGCTCCTGGAATCCCAGCCCTACCCTCGCCCTTGCCCAGCCCACCACTGACCCAGGGCCCTCAGCACCTCAGCTCCAGGGCTTTGGGATCCCTCTAGGGCTGGGCACTCCCCCAGCTCCCTGGGCAGCCTGGCACAGGGGCTGACACCCCTCTCAGGGAAACAGTTTTGTCTCAGCTCCAATATAAACCTTCCCTGGGGAAACTTGAGCCCATGAAGGTCAGCAAAAGCACTGATAAAATATAAATACCAAACCACAAACAACACTGTTTTATCACCGTGGCCACCTGTGAATGGCAAAACGTGACAGCAACGGCATTCAGCAACCTGCTGCTCTCAGACACACGAAACCTGCTGTTTCTGGTCACACACTGTTTTTCCTAATGAGCCCCAACCAGCTCCGGCTACTCCCGAGCTCTCAACACACACAACCCCTCCATCCCTGCGAACCACCGTGCGAGCTGAAGAAGCCCCCAGGAAAGCTGCGCTGCCGTAACCGAGTGGGGGGGGATCAAAGCAGCTGGCAAAGCCTCCCCACGGCGGCTCGAGCCACACGTCCCTCCTCGCTCCCCCCCCCACAGTCCCAGTCCCAGTCCCAGCGCCGCTTACACTGGTTGTGGGTCGTGTGGTTCTTGGACTTGGCCATGGCTGCACCTGCGGAGGGAGACACAGCCCTCGGTGAGGAGTGAAGCGGCTCGGCCCGGCCCCGGCCCCTCACAGCTTCCCCGAGGCCTCTCCCGCAACGACCGGCCCCGGCCTCCCATCCCCTCCCCATGGCCGGCTCCGGGCTCGCCCCCGCTCAGCCGGATGGTTCCCGTCTTAGGGAAAAGCCCCCGGAGCGCGGATGGCGGCGGATTGCGCCGCCCGACACTCACCGTAACCACCGCCGCCACCGCCGGGCCGGAAGAGAAGGGCGGGCCGCGGGGGCTGCTGGGAAATGGAGTCGCGGAGCGGAACTCCGTGCGGCTCCCGGGGCGCTGGCGGCGAGGTTCCGCCCGACCCCGGGTCCTGAGTCCCGCTGAGCACAGCCCGGGGCCGGACACACACACAGTTACACACCCCACACACACACAGTTACACACCCCATACAGCCCCAACACACACACAGTTACACACCCCACACACACACACACAGTTACACACCCCACACACACACACACAGTTACACACCCCACACACACACAC
>WBNH01005535.1:23914-131026 GCA_013401255.1 Urocolius indicus
ACACACACAGTTACACACCCCACACAGCCCCGACACACACAGTTACACACCCCACACAGCCCCGACACACACACAGTTACACACCCCACACACACACACACACAGTTACACACCCCACACAGCCCCGACACACACAGTTACACACCCCACACAGCCCCGACACACACAGTTACACACCCCACACAGCCCCGAGCCCGACACACACAGTTACACACCCCACACAGCCCCGTCCCAATATCTGTCACGGGATCCCCGCTCTTAGAAGCCCCTTGGGAGCCCTGTCTCCTCCTAACGCTTGCTCCCCAAATAACCCTTCGCAGAGCAGCGAGCTCGGTGCAGTCGTCAAAGCTTTTCCACGTTGGGTTGTGTGTGTGTGTGTGTAAGACAGCCCAGACCCTTTCCCAGAGGCTGCAGACAGCCCTGTTGTCAAACGCTGCCAGTCAGCAGCTTTGCTCGTGTTCTGGGATAACCCGTAACAAATAATCACTCTCCGAACCAGTGTTGATTGCTTTGGGAGCTGCCATGAGTTGATCACAGTGCTGGGGGCGTGGAGCCCCTCTCCTTGTAACAAGCACACTGAGAGGGAAAAGGACACTCCTTGTATACGTTAAAGACACTGGATATTGGTGTTATTCCCAAGGATTACCTGCCTACCTAATACACAGGCAGTGGGGGTGGCGTTTAACGTGCTTTGGGTGCAGAGCTGAGCACGTGCCTCTTTTAGCTCCTTACCATATTCAGAAGGTTAACCTTAACTTTTTGGTTAATGAGGCATATCCACTACTACTTGCAAGAAATAAGCTGCCAGGTCCCCTTGTCTTGGCCATTAGATAATGAAAACTCGTGGTCTTTGTGCTCGTTTCTGAGCCTTTGTTTGTAGGAAGAAACAGAAGGGTTTATTTGACAGTTTCAGCTATCTTTTTTTCAAGTTGTTTCAATATTTTGCTGCAGTTATTGCTGTTGGAGCTCCCCAGTTTTCTCATGGTCTTGGGGCCACATTAGATAAGCTGTCAGATAGGTAGGGATGGGAGAAACTGTGCCTAATGCCCAGCTGATATACAACACCTGCAACCCACATTATTAAATCAGAACTGCTGAAGTGCATTCAGTTGACAGGGCTGAGCATAATATTCAGGGTACTTTATAAACCACTGCAAACCAATGCAGAATATCAGGTAAAGAGGATGATCCCAGACCCATGTACAGCGCTGGGTGATCACGATCCCTTGATTGTGACAAGCTGCGATGGCTCTAATTATGGTGTTACTGCAACGATTGGCCAGTTTGAAGCCTTCCATCATACTTTCAGTGATTACAGACTTAATTAGTGCATGTTAGCCCAAGTGTCATGTATTAAAGGAGCTCATTAAATGGGATGGTAATTACTCCAGCTGCTAAACAATTATGAGGAAAAAAAACCCCATCCTAGGTTCAAATAAAAACTTCAACAGTGCCTTTGGTAACGGTGTTATCTCAGTCAATGTCCTTGTATCACACACACGTTTACACTTCAGCAGACTCCTCTGATGTTGCCTCCTCTCTCTCTCTCTGTGAGATGTGTAACATAGTAATGTCATGGGCTTGGAGAAGCTTTTTGCCTGGGTCAAATGTTCTGCAGGTATAAAGCAGAAAAGCGTCACTAGTTTCCAGGGAACTACTATGAATCCACCCCAAAAAGGGATACAGGCAGGGTTGTTGACATTTGATGCAGTATTTTAAGGGTGTTCTGACATGATATATTCTGGTGCATGCATTTATGGAACATGTTACATGGGAGAAACAACTTCTGACATGTCCCAGGGCGCAGGCATCTGCCACAGCCCATGCTGAAAGGTGTGCCTGAGTTACCTTCCTTGGGCAGCAGTTCCTCTTTTCCTTGGTGAGTTCAGGCAGGGCTGAGTCACCTGTCAGGTCCCCAAGAGGTTCCTGTATTGGTGGGATATGGGGGCTTTGGGGCAGTTCCCAGCTTGTGGGCAAACAGAGCTGTGCTATAAGGCCGAGCTAGCGATGCTGGAGGGGAATGAGGATGATGTCTCCAGCAGCAAATGTCCAATATTTCTCCAGGTAAGTCACCTGGAAAAGCAGGGACACCAGGACACGGAGACACTAGAGGGAGCCTGAGCATAACAGATCATGCTCTGGGCTCAGCGTTGGAGCAGTGATCACAGTCAGGGAGAAGCAACTCCAGATAATAACAGCAAGACACGCAGTGGTTTCCCCCTTGACCTGGCATCCTACCTGACTCTGGCTTTTTTTTTTTTGCCCTGGCATCTGTTGTAATTTTCTTAAAGGCATGAAGAAATACTGTTTTGCCTCTAGAAACTGTTGCTTGCCTGCAGGGAGGCAGCTGGCTCTGTGCATTTGCAGTAAGAGGTAAGAAGAAACAGTGGCGACAAGTGTCAGTTGTCATACTGGTGGGTTTTAGGGAGTGGGGGCACCTGCAAGGCAAAGGGGAGCAGAAGTGCTGATCCACAGCAGCGGGTATCCCCAAGGGATCTGAAGAGTGGTGTGGCACAGCCCTGCAAGTGCTTCTGGTGTCATGGCAGGGACATGGGAACAGCAGCCAAGGGCTGTGTGTGCCCCCGGGTGCACTCCAGTCAGCACCAGTTAGGAGAGCTGGGACAGTGGAAGAGGCTGGGGAGCTGCAATCTTTTATTTTCCCCAGCAATATTGTCATTGCATTGCCTTTGGACAAGGAAAAGGGTCACTGGCTCACCACAGAGTGAGTCTGAATCCCTCCCTGCAACCACTGTTGCCAAGGATCGGCCCAAAGCACAGGAGGGGAGACCCTGGGTTAGCTGCAGACAGGCATCGGTCTTACAATAGGGCAAGGGCTGGGAAACAAACACTTTGCACTGGGGTTTAACTGCAGTGGGGAGATGGATGTGTTTGTTCCAAGGACACCTGCAAAGCATATGCTTCTACAGTGTGTGCACTGGGCCAAAAGTTCTTTTCAACAGCGGTAATCGAGCTTAACCCAGCAGAAATCAGAGGAGTAACCAGAAAAGAGGAATGAGCAGGGCCCACCAACAGAACAACAAGTTACAGCAGCTCCACCACTCCTGGCTGCCTTCAGAAGCTTTTGTTGCCCTGCAGAGACCATCCCTCAGATCAGCCCAGACCTTGGGCACATTCTCCACGAGCGTGTTCCCATAAGCAGCTTCCCACCCTGAAGGCAGGAGGAACGATCAGGCATTGCAGCCCTGACCCTTCCCTCCAGGGCTGCCAGCTCCTCCAGCTCTCCCCAGAGCTGGCATTACTGACTACTGGTTTCCTCTTGTTATTTTTCCACCTCCACTCCTTCCTCCAGAGGGGAGGCCGTGCTGGTGGCCCACGTACCGGTGACTCACAGGCTGGGACCTGTGAGGAGCCAGCTCAGCCTGGACAAACTTAGTAACATCTCATTTTCCATTGCCTACACCCTGGATGCTGCTTCTGGCTGGGTTCATCACTGGAGACTTTCTCCAGCTACCTGCAGCATACAGCCAGGACCAGCTTGATCGTGTTTCCTTTAAGTTTTGGTAATGTAAGAGCTGAGATCTTAGCAGCCCTTGATGCAGATAAATTCCTTCTTGGTGAGTGCTTATCCAGCTTGCTGATAGCTACAAACCACAGGTTGTTCTGGACATCACAGAGCGCTTTTCAGGCTTGGGGAAACATGTAAATAAAGATGTATATACAGGGCTGCCTGGTAGTTGCATTTTTCTGGAAGCATTTGAACGATGTGAAGGGAACTTAGGGGTAGAAAATCCAGTTCCCCCCTGTATCAGCTTGGTCCATCTTGCTGGATGTCTCCAAAACAATGAATGACCACCATAGTCACAAAACTGAGCATGATGCACCTGCAAGGTATGGAAGGATGGTCAGCAAAGGCAGAGGTGCTGCTGTGGCTGCAAATGGAATGGAAAAGAACTGAATGATCATAGAATCATAGAAGGGGAGGGGTTGGAAGGGAGCTCTAGAGCTCAGCCAGCCCAACCCCCTGCTAAAGCAGGTTCCTCTCGATCAGGGGGCACAGGAATGTGCCCAGGTGGGTTTGGAAACACTCAGAGAAGGAGACTGCATACCCTCCCTGGGCAGCCTGAGCCAGGGCTTCCTCACAGTAAAGAGCTTTTCTTTGTGTTTAAGAGGAACTTTTTGTGTTCCAGCTTATGTCCGTTACCCCTTGTCCTGCTGCTGGACAAGTGTTGCCCCATCCTCCTCACATCCACCCTTTAAGTACCTGTAAGTGTTAATGAAGTCCCTCCTCAGTCTTCTCTTCTGGCTAAACAGCCCCAGATGCCACAGCCTTTCCTCATAAGAAAGATGTTTCAGTCCCATGGCCGCCTTTGTAGCCCTGCACTGGACTCCTATCCCTCTTAATCTGGGGAGCTCAGAACTGAACACGGTGCTCCAGATGAGACCTCACCAGGGCAGAGTAGAGGAGGAACAGAACCTCTCTTAACTGCTGCCCACACTCTTCTTGATGCCCCTCAGTGTGCCATTGGCCTTCTTGCCCACAAGGGCACATTGCTGGTTCATGTTTAAGTTGATGCCCACCAGCACTCCCAGGTCTCTCCATGGAGCTGCTCTCCAGCAGGTCAGCTCCAGCCTGTACTGGTGCAGGGAGTTGTTCCTCACCAGGTGCACTTGTCCTTGTTGAACCTCATGAGGTTCCTCTCTGCCGCTGAAAGGCAGCACAGCCTTCCAGTGAATCAGCCATTCCTGCCAGGATGATGACCAGGGCTACCCAGAGGCTGTGGGAGCAGATGAGTAGACAGAGCAGAGACAGTCCTGGGCAGTGTGAGCCCACTGAGCAGCACCTCATGGCCCTGTGCAGGGGCTAACACCAGGGAGGGAACAGAACTAATTGGTTTAATGGGATTTCTCAGCATACTTTTTGCCTCTGTAAGGGAAAAAGGAAGCTTACCTGTGCTTCCCAAGGCCAGGGGGACACCTGCACAGGCTGTGCTTCCCCAGAGCCCGGCTCTTCAGAAGGAGCCAGCAGATCCACAAGCACAGTGTGCCTGGAACAGCTGATGGCTGTGGGGAGGAGGCTGACGGAGGCGGCTGGGAGAGGGCTGACCTAAATAGATGCTGAGCAAATGTATTCATTTCACTGCTTTATTATTTAACATAACTTCGAAATGGCTCAGGACTTCTGGTTCTGCTCAGGTCTGCCCCTGACGTTGGGCAGGGGTTCTTTTTGACCTGAGTTTTGCCTCTGTCATGCTGAAAAGCGTCGCACAGCCTTGCTGAGCACCCCACTCTCCCATCAGAGCCAGGCATGCTCTGGGAGAGCTCCAACACGGCTACTTTCTAGCCAGGAGCACAGGGAGCACTTATTTTAAGCTATTTTGTGCTTTTGTTTTAACCTCCAGCCAGGAAGGTGTTCAGATTTTGGCCTGCTTTGTGCATTGTTAATAAAGAGCTTGATCTCCAGTCGAGCTGGCTGGAGAGAGGATTGGTGAGCTCCTACAGCACGAGGCTGCCTCCACTGTCATCTCCCCCTGGGCAGGCTGCCAAACGCAGCCCCAGGCTCTGCAGCACGGGGGCTTTCAAGGATAAACCTGGAGCCTCACTTCCAGCCAGCCTCCTCTCTCTTCAAATCCTACCAATCCCCCGAAACACCATCCGAGATGAATTCATTCGGAGGTGGACGCAGAGCCCCAGCTGCTCGGGCTGCAGTTCACCCACGGGGCTGCACGTGTCCTCTGTGAGCCCACAGCACGTTTCTGTGCTGCTGAGCTTTAAAAGCCACAAGACTGAGGAGGGGGAAAAAAACCAAAACCCACCCCAAACCCAAAATGCTGCCTGTGCAGGTTGTCTGAACCCATGCTTCATGTGTGCACAGGCCTGAGGGGTATGGACAGAGCTGCCCCTGCATGAGGTGGCTGCTTGCCAGGATCCAAACCCCACAGCACCCACCTCACGCTGTGCTGGGCCCTTTCATTTTGTTTTTCATTAGGTTTTGTTGCTTGAGGTATACATTTAGGCCAGTGTTGTATCCAGTTTACCCAGCACCTCTGTCATGAATTTTCAAAATGGATTGTTTATCGACCTGCTTGATTCTTTCAAGTTGAACAAGCCTTGGTTCTGTTCAGCTCAGCAGCAAAAGCACTTCAGCTCATGCCACCTTCACCTTGCTGGAGAGTTTCGTGATGTTAAGGGAGGTGGAATGGTACAAATTAGTAGAAATGAAGCAGTTAACGAGGCTGCAAGTTAAACTCTTCCAAACTAAGTCTTGAGGCACTGAAGGGAAGCAGCTGGGCATGAGGCACTGCCAGCCTCTACTCCTGCCTTTGCTGGCTAGACTGCGGACACTGCAGGTCTTTGGTAGGATCTCATCCTGCCACCCTCCAGGGTGCACAGCCTGGCCTGTGTCAGGCTTTGATCTGAAGGGTTCTTGGTGGGTTTTTTACGTAGATATGTTGGTCTGAGAGCCTTGTGAGGCCAAAATGAGAATGAACACATAAAGGACATGGGCAGCCAATGTGATTTGAAGTTTCTCTCCCTATATCCTCAACAGTGGATGATGCCCACATTTTCCTAATGAGGCCAGAAAGGCACTACACCATCCCAAACCCTCTGGGGTTTTGATGCCTGTGCCTTAATTGCAGGGAGCTGCTTAGAATAGAGTTAAGGCTGACTGAGTGTCACCCTGGGATTTAGGACCCATCATGTGGGCACAAGCTATGTGATAGAGGGGAGAGTCCTTTAATGAAGCGGGTGCTGGTGCTGGAGTGGGCAGCCGGCTGGTTTGCAGCCTCAAGGCAAAGGATCTTTGGCTGCCAGCTCGCCTTTATCTGTGCAGGGAGGATTATTGGGAAGCTGTGTTGACAAATGATGCAGCTAAAAAGGAAAACCAACTTCCACACAAAGGTGGCTTGTTTGTGCAAAGCAGAGAGGGAATAAAGAAGCTGCCAAAAAAGCTGACGTTAAACCCGCTGCTTACCTGCAGCTCATCTGATACCATGACTGAAACCTTTCCTTTGCAGCCACGAAATCCAAGACGTTCTCTCTGCAAAGCAAGAAAGTAGGTTATTGCTCAAGCAGAGTTGAGGAGGGGAAAAAGAGATAAGCAGGGCCTAATCCTGCCAGGTGCTGTGTGCCCTGCACTCACTCTGAATGGGGCTGAAACCCTGCCTGGCAGCCTGATTTAGGGGTTTTGGGAAAAGCTTGCATGCAAACACTTTCCAAGGCTTTGAAAAGGGGCAGGACAGCAAGAGGGGTCTCCCAGCCCTGCCTTCATCTCCTGCACCTCTAACCCAGGGACCTGAGGGCAAGAGACAGAAACCCAGTACAGTTTTAATCACTGGGGAGCTGAAAGGCGTTGGGAAAGCAACAACTGGTGAAGCCCTGGGATGAGAGAGGAGTGTCAGGCTCACTTCATGGAGATGGGAAACACGTGGTGCAGTGGGAGCACCTCAGTTCAAGGAGCTGTGGCTTGGGTGCCTTCCCCAGGATGCAGAGAGAGCTGCCTGCTCTGCTCAGCAGCAGTGAAATCCCCTCTGCAGCACCAAACAGACCTTGTACTCTTTCTTTTCCTGCCTCTAGAAACACAGAAATCCACCCTGCTGCGTCTGCTGCTTGATTTTAGCCGTGGATTTGTGCTGGGATCTTTCCAGAAGGTTGTGCTAATGAAGAAATTACACCCCCATCAAAACCACTAATGCAAATGCATCTCAGTGTGCTCCTTGCACACTCCTGGGGCTCGCTGCAATCAGCCCATCTCTCTTGGAAGGCTGCTTCTTATCCTGCCTGGCAGCAATAGGAAGTTCCACAAACACTGTCCTCCAATATTAAGGACATAAATGATTGAGCAGCTCAGTAGCACTGCCCTTTCACTAAGTCACTGCTGAGAAATGACTGACACCCTCCTTTGCACGTAATTCAGGTGAAAACCTAATTCCATCACAACTGCATGGGAAGGGGCTGGCACTGGCAAACAGGTCTGTGGCAGAGTTCACAGGTCCCACTACCAAAACTTGCATTTTAACACCACTCTGTATATGGCTTTTGGCTGTTTTTTTCTGAGCCCCAGCCTGACACAGACAACCCTGTGTGTGTTCTGCCTGGGACGTTTTACTGGTTTAAATTACACTTGTGCCCTGGAAATGGGCCTTAAGGCCACTGATTTCAGCCTGACACCAGCTGCCCTGCAGGGAAATGGAATTTATTAGGGAGATAAAGATAATCTTGGCTGTGGCAACGCTTACAGTAGTCCCTGCTGTCATCCCACCCCCCGATGTGCAGGTGAGGGGCATCTGCATAGACAAGGGTTTGCTCTGGCAACAACTGAGCTCATCCCCAGAGGAGTGGAGGCATTGTGACAAGGGACTGCTAAACGAGAGAGATGCACAGTCCTCCCTTCTTCTATCAGCCTCATCTCAAGCAGTCATTTGTATTAAGGATGGCCTGATTTATGATTTGGCTGGGACTGAGACACATTTCCTTCCACAGTGATTTTATCTAGGCTTTTCAAACCACTTCATGAACTCCAATAAATCCTTAAGAAGTCTCTGGCAGGTAGATGCCTTTAAATCCCCATTGTACCCTCAGCACTTGGCAAATCTGACACATCCAGAGGCAGTGGGGAGGAGAGAGCGCCTGGCTAAGATCTGGGGGCAGGTGATCTTCAAGCAGTTTCTACCTGAAGCCTCCTTCAAGTTTTAGTGTGAGAAATCAAGCAACAGTGGCATGGAGTCAGGAAGAGGATGCAGGACAGACTCCGGGAGTCCTTACACTCTCTGGGCATCTGCAACACCTCTTCTTTCCCAACTCTACCCTTCATCATCCTGCTGCCACTTCTTCAATAGCTGAAGGATCCTGAAAAATCACAGCTAAAGCTTCTTCTTGTTTGCTCTGGCCACCTGAAACAACCTTTTTTGGGCTGGAAAAACACTAAAGCATTTCTTAGAATAGCTTCTCCTCCTGCCATTAAGTATTTAAGAGGCAAGCACAGGAGGAAACCATACACTTTTACCAAGGCAGTATGGCTCAACTGGAGAGCCTGGTTTAAAGAGCAATGAGATGGCAGGTGCTGGCAAGGCACAGCTGGGTTTCAGCCTCCTTGTTGCCCCTCCTTGCCTGCAACACTCCCAGCAGCACATCCCCATCCTCACTCCTGCACTGGCCCTGCAGCTGAACCAGTGCTGCTGCTCTGACCTGGTGTTGCCCTCCTGCAGATCCCCACAGGCAGGGAGGGCAGTGGAAGGTGTCTGTGTGCTCTACAAGGCCATCCCTGGCTTGCAGATCTGAGGAACAAAATCATATTGACCTGGAAACCAAGTGATGCTGAGGACTGACGGGGCTGCAGTGGTGCCAGGTGGCATCCCTGGCAGGACAGGAGAAGAGCATGTAACAGCCCTGGTCCTGACTGCCAAGCATCATCCCTACCAGCTGTTTTGTCTCCCTGTCATCACCTTCCCTGCTCTGCCTTGCTTTGGGGCTGTGGAGGGCGGCAGAGGGAGGGTGTCTGTGTGAGTCTCTGTGCTTTGCAGTTGCTGTAGCAACTGTGGTGTCTCTGGTGGCAGAAGCACACGTTTCCTGCAGCCAGACGGAGTGTGAGCTGGTTACTTGCAAGCAGATTAGGGTGTTTTTTTTTTTTCCTTCCCCTGCTAGAAAAATAAAAGCCTTCCTCTGCCCCCAGCACTGGCAGCTTGGGCCCAGGAGGTGCTGCAGAGGCGCAGGGCAGCCCACGTGCCGAGCTGAGGGGATGCTGCTGTGTCTTCCTGCTCCTGGGCAACCTTCTGCTTGTGAGTCAAAGCCTCAGCACCTCCTCCAGACGCTGAGCTTCTCCCCCTCGGCTCCTTGGCAAGCAAAACCTGCCTTTCCCTAATCCAGTCTAGGAGGCAAGGTGGGTTGCTGCAGCCATCCAGGCTCCTCCCTGGGGCAGCTCAGACCTGAATTCATTTCCACATAAATTAGAGCATCTGCTTAGCAGGGAAGGGATCAGTCTTGATCAAAACATTCTCAGCAGCGGAGGATCGGCAGAAGCTTTGCTGAGTCGCATCCTTGATTTGTGACTTTTAACTGATAAAGCCTTTTTTTTTTTTGCAGGCTGGGTTCACTGGGTGCCCATTTCCAGCCATCTTGTAAGACACTGTTCCTGAATCCTGTTACTCTCCCATTTCCATCACTTTGTACCTCACGAGCCCTGGACCACTCTCCTTTCCTTTTCTCTTTGGGAAACCAAAGATAGAGTTCCTTGAGACATGTTCTGGTGCCTCTTCTCTGAGGCTCAGCAACTTGATCCATTTCCTGAGCACCTGACGTTGGGGCACATTGCTCCAGCCTCCTGCCCTCGTGCTAGGGCCATCCTCTGGCCATGTGCCACTGCAGGCACCCACATCCCTTTGAAGCCCATCAGCCTGGTTTGAGCACCACCCTGTACATGTCACTTGTCTCCTTTTTCCTCCACAAATGTGACTTTATATTCAGTTCAAGTAAAGCATATTCTGCTGGCCTCTCCACACACCCAAGAGTTCCCATCAGCTTAGTGCTAGTGCTCCAGCGTTGCTCACCACCCATGGTTCTGGATTGCATCTGTTTTGGTTTCATCAGCAGGATTAAGCCCCAGCCTTACACAAATGCAGGGACTTGCCCTGCTTTTCCATAAGCTCTGACCCACAGCCTTTTCACCACCCACCTTTGGGATGGCTGTGGCAGGAATTATAAGGGGCACTAAGCAGGGTTGATCTTCACTAGGTGGAGAGGAAAAAGGGAGAGAGTTATTCCCACCTTTCCCACCTTGAGAGTCCACCCTCTAAGCATTTCCTGGTGAGAACCAAACCTTCCTTCCTCAGGTGGTTACTTTCACCAGGACAGAAGAGATAAGCAATGCTCAGGCAGAGGCTGTTATCACACAAGATATGTTTTCCTCCCCTTAACCATCGCTTAGTGTGCCATTTCTTAGATGGTGTTTCTGGGGCTGCAGCTGGAGCTTTATATTCCCTGGGAAGTTTTCTTGCAGAACAGGTTGGCCAGCTGGGGAATGTTTCACTGCTATTTTCAGCCTGGGACATTTCCCTTTCTTTCTTTTTTTTTTTTCTTTTTTTCCTTCAAAGTACAACAACAACAAAAAAACCTGTCAACAAGTCACAAAAGAGTGATCTCAGTCTAAAATACGAGCCCTGGCATGGGAGGGCATTTGACTCAGAAGCCACTTCCCATCTTTGGAGACTTGAAGTATGTTCCACTTCGTCATCCCGAAGGTCTTTAAATGCTTATAAAAACAGAGTTTATTTATCCACAGGCAGAACAGCCTATCTATTATCCTGAAGGCTGAATTCAGAAAGTTTCTTCAGAAATTTATTGGTTTCGTTCCTACCAGTCTGAACAGAAGTTTTCCACAGAGTCTGTCAAAATACAAATGTCTCAATCCCAATTCCCTTCAGTCTTTAGAAGACATCACATTAATTGTGTTAAAAAGCACTTTTATTAGTTACTGAGAAAGCAGAAATCTGGCAGCTCCTCTTGACCACTAACTATTCACTGTTGTGAATTCTCCTTTAACGGTGGTTTGATCCAACACACAGTGGTTTTCTCCACCAGCAAACTCAGCACTGCCTGGAGCCAAAGGGACCAGCTCCAGGCAAGGATTATTGGCTTCAGCTCTCAAGGGCTCTTGCTGCTGCCTGGGTAAAGCCTTTCTGCCCCTCTTGAGGCTTCTCACATACCCATTGTTGGAAAAAAAATGGAGCAGTGGAGGCACATGGTCAGCCTGAGGCCAGGGAGATCCATGAGAGCAGGCACAAACACATATAGAATAAAGCCAGCCATTTCCAGTCCTCCAAGGGGTGAGGAAACTATCTCCCCCAACCTCATCTCCATGGGATGCTCTGGGATCATTCCTACCAGCATTCAGTCACTTTGGAGCTGCGTGGGCAGGCAGAAACCCAAACCTCCCACCTGCCTCCTCGCATCAGCCCTCCCAGCTTCCTTCAGTCAACACCAGAGCACGTGGAGCAGGACACCCACAGCTTGTGCCAGCTGCAGGATGCAGCTCTCCCTGATACAGCCCAATACAACCAGGTCTTTAGCACTTAATGGAAAAACTCAGCTCTACTACATGCTTGCTACTGACTGTCCCATTCTAAACAAGGTGGCAAGGCATTAAGTGTCATTAAATGACACAGGTTGAGGTTGGCCTTTCCCTCCCAGCATTTTGCTCTGATAATTGAGGTGTTAATGCTGAATGGCTGAGCAGGTTTCCCTTAGCTGACACAGCTTGGCTATGGGGAGCTTATGAAAAGAAAACAAACAAATTGGGACTTACTTGAAATAGCCAATGGACTGAAACCTGGAGATTTCTGGAAGCAGCTGTGCTGGGAAGGAGCACATGTGAAGGGTCTGCTTGTAGGATCCCTTCCCTGTGGCTGTGCAAACGTTTCAAGTTGCAAATATTGGCAGGGCTGGCAGGATTGCACCCATCCATCTCCAGAACCATCTCCATAAGCGTTCTCACACCTTTATCTTCCAGCCAGGGAGAAAAGATGTGCCTGAAGAAATGGTTGATTGGACACTCAGGTATCTGCTCAACAGAAACCCAGAGAAGTGAGCTTTTAGAAAGGAGGAAAAAGCTATGCCACCCAAAAAGCCTAGCCCAGCTCTTGTCACAACCCTCTTTCACCCACCATCCGTGTAACCCAAATTCACCTGGGGAAAATAAGTTCTCTTAGGCTTGAGGATGGGTATCTGGCACTCACATCTCACAGCTACTGGAGTCACAAAGCACATGAAGATACTTGGATCAGAAAAACACCTTCTCCACCTTCCTTGCTGTCAGAGTGCCCTGGAAGACCTGGAGGCTTTTGACTTACAAGAGGGCAAAAATCAAGCCCATGAGGCAACAAGCATCAGGAAAGGCCTTCATTCAGCACAAACACTTTGTCTCTTTCTTTAATTTTAGGACTCTATTAAAACTTTTTGACCAGACACATGGCAATTGAGGGCTGTGCAAGGTCTGGTGGTGGCTTCTGCATGGGAACATGTCTCCTGCACAGAAGAGCAAGCACCAGTGCAAGCATGTGCTGGAAGGACCCATAACTTAGTGCAATTTGTCTTTCAAGCATTGGCCTAATTGATTCCTGGAGGCCAGCTGCCACATTGAATGCCAAGGCTTGATGCTCTCACCTGTGTTGGTTTTCCACCTCTGTGATTCTTCAGCCTCATCAGAGCCAGCTGAGGCTGGATGCAGAGGAGAATCAAGCATTTCCATGATTTAGCTCTTGCACGTGGCCACATCCAGCCTGAAAAACAGCCCTGTCAGTCATATGCCCTTGGCATGGCCGGGGAGAGCCTCAACGACCCGGTGGCAGCGGCACATGGGCCACCGGCCCCGCTGTTTACAGGAAGCACTGGTGCAGAGCATGGAATTAGACAGACCACAAGGAAGTGAGGGATTATTGCCTGGAGATTAAAGGGTATGTAAAAACCACAGGACAAATCAGTGGGGCCTAAGTGATGGTAACTGCTATTTCAGTCTTCCAGCTGCTGGCATTCCTACTGGTCACGCTGCAACGGGAGAATCTGGGAGGAATTCAACAGGACAGATGGTTGCTCTGCTTTTGGACCAGTAAAACACACCAAAGAATAGGCCCTAAACTTAATGGAAGGATGGGAGGGATGTCTGCTATACTCCTTCCCTTCCTTGGCCATTCATGCGAGTCTTCCTTCTCCCTGAGCATGAATCCTGCTTTTGGACTCCATCTCCAGGCCAAGCAGCTCCCTCCGGTCCTGCCAGCAAAGCCACTGGGATGTGCTCATGAGTTAGCCCAGATTAATCAAGATAAAGCATCTCCTCAAACCTGGAAAGAAGAGGGGTGAGGTGTTGAGGTCTGACACCTCGAGACCTTCCAGGCAGCTGCAGTGCCAATGGGAGCTGGTGTTTCTTGGAATATCCATGCAAAGGGTGGAAACTACTGTGGGAAGGTTCATCTTGATCCTCCAATCCAAGCAAGTGGAGCCCAATTCCCTCACAAGACCTTTTCTTCTTCAGATTTTTTGCTTTTATTTAAAGCACTCATGTCCTCCTCAAACCCATCAGCACAGTCTCTGGTGCAAAGCAATGCAGGCAAAGCTCATGGCCAAGCAGAGATGTCTTACAAGTGAGATTTTGTTCTCACCAGTCTCCTGTCACTAGCAGGGAGTTTTGGGGTAGCATCTAAACTCCTCCAACAAGCCTGTTCCCAGGGAGCCAAGACACTTGTTTGCTGTGTCTCTTTCCAAAGACACAGATGTCATTTTGTTATTTCCCCCCTGGCCTCTGCTGCATGTCAATGCCATGCAATGTCTGGCCTTCACCACATGGCAAGTGACAGCATCCCCTGTCCATCCCCACCACTGATGCAGACTGAGCTCCCACCACCACAGCAGCGTCTCCAGCAGCACCGTGGCCCTTTGCACTCAGCGTGGGATGGTGATTCAGCCTTGACTCAACAGGAAGGTGGCCACAAGCTGAAACCCCAGCCCTGCTGCCTGCACAGCCTGTGGCTGACATGATCCTGCTGGAAATGGCAGAGCTCTGGCCTGGGTGGTGGGAGGGAGGCTGTCCTCGGTGAGGAGGAGCCCACATGAAGCTCCCACTGACATTCCTGCCTTCTGCCTGTCTCTGCATCCATGGGGCTGAGTGAACACGAATGGCACATCACCTTCATGTTTCCCCCAGAGCAGTGCTTGGCTGCTGGGGCCACGCAACAGGCTCATTCTGCAACGCAAACAGTAGTTCTGGAGATTTTTCTTTTAATTTTTGTTTTCCTGTTGTGTTCTCCCTGCAACAAAAAAACAGAGAAAGGATGAATGAGCTTATTTTACAGCCTCAGAGGAATACCCAGCCATTGTTAGCTTGACACATGCTGCAGAAGGCGATAGCTAAGAAAAGAAAAGCTTATTCTTTCCTGAATGGGTTGCCTGAAAAAAAACCCCCACCAAACCCCCAAGCACCCAAAAAACCTTTCCAGAGGCCAGCAGCAGCATTTCCATCAGCTACGTGCCTAATCCACAACTCAGTGACATCCAGAGCAGGACATGACCTGCTGCACATAACAAAAGGCAGGTGACAATCTGGGTTGATGTCATTTCTGAGGAGCCTGAAGAGCACTGTGTGCCCAGACTGCCCTCCCCTCGCACCGGTCCCTTGTCCCCATCCGGGACTGGCAGCAGGCAGAGGGCAGGCAAAGCTATCCCTCTGCAGACACTGACACAGAAACTCACCAGAATACTCCCTTCTCTCAATTTTCTGCATCTAGAAAATGTTGTCACAAGGTCTGAAAGTCCTGGGTCTCAGCTGAGGCTCAGGCAGCTGCAAGGAGTGTCTGAGAGCCAATGGGACATCAAGGGTGGCAACCTCTGCTTTGGAGAAACAGGACTGCCAATAAACGGGCTCAGTGACACTTTCTCCCCTTGGAGAGGAGGACTAAGAGCCAGGCCATGCAGAGAAAATAACCACACCACAGCTGCTCAATTAATTAACTCAATTAATTTTAAGCAGGGCCTGCCTCTTGAGCTATTTCACTGCAGCCATCTCTGCGGCAAGAGCCAGGGGCTGTTGCCTGCTGCAGCCTTGTCTGAAGCAGTAACCTGCCTCTGGAGCAGGATTTCTCTCCACTCATCATATAACTTGCTTCTGCCACCAATTCACTTCATTTTCCCTGTTATTAGAGTGGTAAAATCAACCTCAGGAGCTCAGAACCTGTGAATGAGGATTTGGAGTTCAGAGTCTGCGGCCGCCTCGTGTGCTTCAGTGGCACATGAAGGGAAAGACAAAAAAGACCCCGTTAATAGAATAAGTCCTCAATAATTTCACCCAACCAACCATCCCACCCAAACCACTGCTTTTTAAAAGATTGAGTAAAAAAAAGAAGGAAGTGCTGGCTAATATCCCCCTTCCCTGCCACAGCTGCAATTCTGCTCTCTAGCACATCTGACTTAGGAGCCTGCCTTGGATTTATGAGGCTGCATTCTATTTTTCCTGCTTTATTCAGCATTCAAAATGTCTGCAGAAAGGAGAAAACCCAGAAGCTTGGGTTTTCATCCAGCCTGGCTGGATGCTGAGCCATCGTTTCCCTCCCTCCTCTTGCCCACTGAGGGTCCCGGGAGCAGCGATGGGCAGGACAGGGCTTGTGTCCGAGACTGATCCCTTCCTATTTCTACCGTGTGTGTTCAGTGAAGGAAGGAATGGGCTGGTTTTTAAGTCTAATAAAATCAGGAGACCAGCAGAGAGCAAAATGTGGCCCAGGCAGTTGTAGCAGCTGTGGCTCCAACTCACGGTCTGTGGGAGAAGCGATGTACCACAGAGAGGATGAGAGCTCATCTTTTATTCAAGGCAGCACAGCTGCCTAGTGCCCTGAATAGCAAAACCACTGGCCAAAGCCTTCAAGGGGTTAATGTTCTAACAAATTATAGAGAGGAACAAGAAGGGGATTTTGCTGTAACCTGGAATTTAGTTATTTAGTTACTAAACCTATTAAGTGGCCGAAGCTTTTAAGGTCTAACTCCACGATCTGGCAAGATTCTCCTCGCTGTGCTGGTGCAGCCAGCGTGCTTCACCCTCTGGCTACTTGGGGAGGGGGATGAGAGGAGGAGAGGGTCAGTGCAGGGAGGGACATATCCTGACCTGATACTTGGTGGGTTCCCCTGCCCCGAGCTGGGAGTGATGGGCTGCCCTGGGAGCCTTGTTCTGTAGAGGCACAGGCAGGGGACTGGCGCGGTGACAGCCAGTCTGCTCCGTCACAGATCAAATGGCTTTACAGGAACTGGATCCAACTGGTGCAGCCTTGCAGGTTTTGATTTAAAATGCAGTTATAAGGTGTGATTAGAGGCAGGGGATGCCGTGCCAAGAGCTCAGATGGGAAGCAAAAACCCATATATTAAAAAAAATAATCCTTCCCCTAGACCTAGACGTATTTTTTCCCTCGTTAACCCTTTGCCTGCCACTGTCAGACACCCGAGGAAGTCCTGGGCCATCCAAGGACACCTTTGGTGCTGCTGCTTAAATCCAAGGGCTGTTAGCACCACAGAGGAATTTGACCACTGAAGTACTCACATTTATGGGCTTGGTTTTAATAACAACCACAGCAGAGCTTTATAGGGACCGACCAAATCTTCCCTGCTACTGAGCCCGAGAGCAAAGGAAGCGGATGCCCTCCCTGGAACCCTGGCGCTGGGCAGCCGTGGCTGGAGCAGGGGTTGTGTTTTGGCTGCCTTCTTTTTTGGGCTACTCCTATGTAGTTGAGGAGGAGGCGGCAGTGCTTTTCTGGCAACAGTGAAACGAGGTCTCTTTTTCCTGTCTCCGACTAGTTGCCCAAACTTCAGTAGGTAATTTGGCAAATGGAAACATTTGGAGAAGTTAATGCAGTTCAAACCTTCAGCCCATATGGATAAAATCACAACTCAATAAAATTGCTGGTTCTTTATCTTCGTGTGGCATCATCACACAGTTAATTTCAAGCTTTCCAGTAAGCTGTAATATATCTCTTAACCTAAGAGCTCTTTTGCATGACACTGAAATAGGTCCCAGTCTATATACGTCTCCTGCCAAGACAAATGTATGGTTCAGCAGCAGTAAAGAGGATATAAAAGACTCCCACGTTACAAATGTAGGAGGCAGAGGATATTTTAGCATGGCAGTGGTTACACTTTTGGCAGCTTTGCTATAATAAACTTTGTTTTCAGAGCCTTAAAATATTCCCTGTGCAGTGAAGACTGACATATTTGCTTTCAGCAGAGCTGTCTCAGGGGCCAGGGCTGGTGAACGGAGCTCAGGGACACAGGGGAACACAAAGAGGATGGAGTTAATATCACCTCGTGTTTAAGCAGGGTATCTCCTCACAAAATGCAAATATTGACAGATGCCCATCGGGTTGTGGTAGGACTATTTCCATGAATGCAGATGGGCACTCAGCATGCCAAACCCCAGGGGCACTTCAGCAACTGGGAGCAAGGAAAAAAAGCTGAGCAGGCAGACCAAAGAACAAAAATATGAGGGAAAAGGGATAAAACCCATCAATCTTATGCAGGAAAAAGTCTCTGGAGACCTCCATTATCTTACCATCTGATGGAGATCTCAACCTGCCAGGATGCCACTGCTGGATGTCTGTCTGGACCTGAGGTGTTACTGCCTCGAAGCTGATGGACTTCATCTACAGCTGGATGTTGGCTTCTCTGTGTCTCCCAAGTCATCCTGGACTCTAAAGATCCCCTCAGGCACTAAGTTACCTATGGAGAAAAGTTGCATGGCTGAGCAGCTGTGAAACATTGATCCAGGCAGTATTTGAGTGGAAAAGGTGAGTTTGTCTCATGCAGCTGATGGGAAAAGGAGGCAGCAGGAAGAGCACCACAGCTCAAGAGTTGTTGCCTGGTCCTGCCTGCTCTCTGCCTCCCCATGAGGCAAGGCAGAGCTGTCCCCCAGGTCCCTGGATGCTGTCACCATGATACTGAGAGCAATGCACTATGCAAGAGACCATCATTTCTCTGCTCAACAAGGGAGAACACAAGGAAGACTGCTCTGAGAGTTTAGAATGGATTTCTGCTCCAGAGGCAGAGCGGAGAAGAGCAGGAGAGAGGTTGTTTCCTATTGTCTCCACATCCCTGCTCTCCCCAAATGACATTTCCCGTGGTCCAGCCTGTGGTAGGAAAGGGAAGGGTGAAGTCTTTGTGTACATCCTGATCAATTTGAACCATCAATTTCTTGCAGGAGGGATATCTAATAGTTGAAATGGTTTGAATAGCAAAGCAAGTGTGAAGCCATGATCTGCACAAAGGAAATCATGGGAAAGGGGCAAAAGTTGCCCTAGCACAGGGTATGGGCTTAGCGTCAAACCCAAGAGAAGCTCTGGTAAGTGGGTTCAGCAGGACTTTTCTGTGTCAGGTGCAGTCCAGACACCTGGAGATTTATCTAGGGATGGAGGGCTAAGCTTAAGAATGGGGTAAATAACTGAATAATGCTGTTTTTTTTGATGTCTTATTTATACATACAAGCCCAGAAATCCAATCCTGATATTTACAGTCGCTAAGTCAGCAAGAAAAGAAGACTTCTTATCATCAAACCTCCTTAGCAAAGCTCATTGCTACTTGTGCAGAACTTGGATGGGGTCTTAGCATGGAGCATTTTGAGAGCATGTGATGGCATTATAGTTCCACAATAATCTGTCCTTGTTGTGTGCTATTAGAAACAAATAAAATTAATGCCTTCCTAATCCACAGGTTATTTATTAATTGTGGCAAAAAAATGTGTTTGCCACAACCTTAACAAGTGCTTAAGAATGTCACACTTCTGTATTTATTTGTTAGCAAGTACATGTGTAAACACACTGTTACTAACCTGAGTATCTGGATTGCAGAACCCCTGCAGCTCCTCTGACAGGACAAAACCCTCACGTCTTCAGCAGAAACCCTGCACCACACATTTTGCAGGGCTGTGCAGGGGATGATCTGACCCTTTTTGTGCACGGACAGCTCAGGGGGATTTGGCAGTGCCTGACCAATAAATGCTATTGCCTGTGGCAGGTTGGTTTGGGATTCCTAAGAAGTGAAAGAAAAAGATGTTATTTTGATAGCAGATCAAGTATCAAAAGAATAAAAATAACAAGGTACTTTTGCAACCTTCAGGCTGAGCCCTCTACCATAAAGCCAGGTGTCTATTCCTGCCTAGGGTGAAACCCTCCCCGTTCAAAGAGGCAGCACGACAGCACCAGGGCTCTGATCTCTGCAGATGCACGAGGCCCAGGAGAAGGTCTCAATGTCAAACTTCAGAGAAGCATTTTCATCTTCTTTCCCCTTTCAACCAGCAAAGCAACTCCTGGGGGAAAATCCCACGTGAACCGAGGAACACTTTCCTCCTCTTGTCTTTGTAGCTCAGGACAAGCAACCAAATGACCTCTTGGATATAAGCAATGAACAACAGAGCAAGTGTCTTCCATTGGGACTGCAAGTCCTCCTGCAGGGACACTCCTGTCCTCTCCACCCACACAGAGCAACGGGGTCCTGCATGTTTTGTCAACCAGTAATTAAGGTGATCTAGTCCTAGAAATAAAGCTAACTCCAGTCTCTGCTCTGCTAAACAAAATGTCCTTTGAACAGCTCTCACACTGAGGAGACGCCCGGGTTCAGCCTCCGCCGATCCTTCTGTCCCAGCACACGGTGGGGCACCAGCCACCCACTTCTAATCAGCCTGATGGGTAACTCAGCAGCACAAATCACCTCAAGTTACCTTGGTCACGGAACAGAGTAGGTCCTTCCACAATAAAACAGCACGTCAGGAATTATCCCAATCCATAATTGCTCTGAGCAGACAATAAACCAGCTCACGCTGGTGCAAGTAGCCACTCGGAGGTAATAACCCAGTGAGTAACAATAATGGCAGCAGATACTTGATAAAAAACAGGGAACAAAAGAGAAAGCTTTCTCCATTATACAAAGGAGGGATGTTTTCTGTTTGCTTCCTTTGGTTCAGAAATACATTTAGCTATTTGGAGAGCGGTGGAGTACAGCTCGGCGGCACGCAGAGCAAAAGCACGTCTCAGGCTGGGGAAGGAAAGGATCATTTCCCACTACTGAGATCATAAGCAGGAAAATCACTTTTCTCCTTTTATTTTTTCTTGCATTTTTATCCAGCTACTAGCCAGGTACCTTGTTTTCTTTAAGAGAAATGTCTATGTATTGGTGGGGAAAAAACAACCCAAACCTGCTCTGGGCTGGGTAAAAATGAGCACTTGAAATACAGACCTGCTTGTTCCCCCTCCTATACCCTGTGAATGCCTCAAACTGGGCAATGGGAGGGATGAGCCATGCTCCTTGCAACCCCTCAATTCCTAAGCTGCTACAGCAGGAGCCTGGGCCCTTGCCATGTAACCCCTGGCCCAAGCCTAGAGCTTATCACCCACCAGCTCCTGCTGAGTCAGCCTCTGAGAGCAAGACACCAGCCAGAGGAAAAAAGAAATCACCCCACTCTCCTCAAGCAGCACAGAAAGCACCAACCTGACAGGGGCAGGTGGATGAGGACATTGCCTTGAGGATGGTTATTCTTGTGTCTCTGGTTCAGAGTGGCAAGTGCCTGGCACCAGCACTCCTGCAATGGCCATTTGGCTGTGAGTTGCCTCCAGCCTCCCCCCAACCACACCAACTGCCACCTCCCTTGGCCCTGGGAGGGCTGCTGCGGGCACCGGCATCGTGACAGGCTTCAGCGAAGGGGCAGGAGCTGGGGGAGCTGGAAATCACCACAAAGAGAGATGATGTGAAAGCTGGAATGGCAAAACCTGGGAGTGGAGGGAGGGATTTGTGTGGGGTTTAAAGATCCAAAATGCCAGGTGGGCACAACACGACCCCGCTCCAGCTGTGCCCTGCAGAATAACTAAGGCAGCAGTCAGCCATCTGCAGCGAAGAGCGTACCAGGGGAAGGCTCCGCAGGGCTGCACACTGCTCATTAAAGTGCCGGGGAAATGTGAATGAAGCAGATGAATGGAGGAAGAAATGAATGAAGGAGGGAAGAGGAAGTGAATGAATATTGCATTGAGTTGGTGCCTTTCATCCTGGGATGGCAAGAGCCGTGTGGCGCAGCTGACGGGCAGGAACCGCCGCCGTGCTCCCCTGAGAAACCCCCGGCTCAAAACAAATCAGGTTATTTCCTGGTGACACAGCCCTGAGGGGGGAGGCAACAGGGAGAGGTGGCATATGGATTCGTGTTACTTGAAGCACCAGGCTTTCCTCAAACAAAACAAAGAAAATCCCTCCGACTCCCCCCTTAATCAATGTGACAGATCATTACTTTTTGAGTTGCTCTTGGCTCTTGCTATTCCAGACACTTTGTGATTTCCATGGCAACGACATCTCAGCTGTCCCAGGCCTCTTCCTAACCTTTGTCATCTGCTGTCATGTCACACCAGTGCATAACCAGGAGAGACGAGCAGCAGGGACAAGAAGGTGCCTTTTAGCACTAAGGGTGTTAAAGACTCCCTTTCCCCCCATTGCAGTCCAACCCTTGGGGCTCCTGGGAATCCCTCCCAGCCATGTGTGGCACAGGACTTGCAGGCAGCTGGGGGAAGGGCACAGGGGAATGAAAGATCATTTTCTAGAGGTTTTATTGTGCTGTTCTGGAGCACAATCAGCTGCACTCACCTGCCAGCCTGACTGCGACTGGGATTCAGAGAGGTTTAAATGGCGATGATAGGAAGGAGCAGCAAGATGCTGCTGCTGCTGCTCCCTTGGTAACACCGAGCAGGGGCAGTAGCTAATTCAGATGTGCTTTGGGGAGGAAAGGGAATCCAGCCTTACTTCTGGTTTGGAGGAGAAGGTGCACTCTCTTCCACTTTCTGAAGGAAAAACTAGCCTGGGATGTGACCCTGCTCTTTGCAGGAATCCTGGTGCGACTGCTGTGAGAGGCACATGCTGCTCAAAGGAGCATCCACCCCACTCAAATGCAGTGCCACCCATCTCCCCTCAGTGCCAGCTTCATCTCAGCTGTGTGCACTTGGGGTGTCATTGTCCCCCCACCACCATCGAGCTGCACCACTAGAAACCACCTGCCCATCACTGCAGCGCTGCCCAGTGCGGCCATATGAACCATTTTGCAAGTGTTCAGTAGGATATTTGAGGCTGGGTACAGAGCTCAGGGACCATCCACAGGCTTCAAGCAGGTTTTTGAGTTACCTTTAGGAGCACAAAGCCTGGTGTGCAGGGGGGCTGGGCGCAGACTCCCCTGGGTGTGCTGAATGAGCCGGTGCTGGAGCCTGGCTCACACAGTAATCGCCGCCAGGAGATGGAAGTAAATTGTTTGTTTTCCTCTTTCACTTACCCTGCTCTCTCCAGCAACCAGCTTCCCCACTGAAAGGCCAGGGAGGTTTTACAGTGGCCGAGTGGCACTGCAGAAGCTGGAGCCTGCTCAGGCAGAACATCTCCCACCCTGGCACTGGTGCGGCACGCGGGGACTGACAGGCACCACACCTCACCTGAGCCAGCAGGTAAAGGGCCTTTGTATGTCCCTTCTTCAAGCATATCACCCTTTGGATCCAAACACAGGTTTCACCCTGACACAACAGGGTCTTTTCCTGCCAGAGGTTTGCAGCTCTGCCTCCGCAGCAGCCTGCAGTTCCCATGAACCGCCTTGAATTTCGCTGTAGCCCTACGGAGCTGTTGCCCTGTCACAAACACAATTGCTGCACTAGATTAAGCACACCACACACAGCTTGTCCAGATATTAATGAGCACCAAATGTAAGGCATTGAGCCCGCTTCCTCGTCTGCCTGCAGGGAGTTTGGCCACTGGGTTTGGCAGCTGCAGGACTGGACCCAGACAAGGGGATCCATTTGCAGGCTGGGCCAGCAGCTTCCTTCAGCCAAGCTGGCTGCTCAAAAACTGCTGCAGTTTTTACAATTGCTTGAAGAAAGACAATTTAACAGCCCTTCTTGAGCTACCTGAGTATTAAGGCTCTGGACTTGGGGACCAGACAAAGGGATGGGTAATCCTGACACTGCTCAGCCCAGAGAGCTTTCTGGAAGGGCAACAGCTGCATAGAGCACTGGGTGATGTGCTGAGGATGCTCTGGGGCTGTACAGACAGGACCTGAGCAGAGCAGCTCCTTTTCAGCTTAATGCCTCCTGAGTGGCTCAGGCAGAGCCAGCCCAGGCTGTGCCAGGGATGGAGTGTGGCTCCCTTCACCCACACAGACACTGTTTGAGAGAGAGGAAGAGAGGAAAAATAAAACCAGAAAACAAATTGAGACTTACCTTGATGTTTTCACCTTCCACTCCCGTCGCTCCCCTTCAGCCTAATCATTCTCTTCCTCTTCAATCAAGGCCAATTTGCAAGAGGAGCAGCTCCCAGTGCCTGAGTGTAAAAGCCTTTAATTACTGTCATCTGGAAGGCTGTGCCAGGCTCCCCTCTGATGCCTTTTCATACTTTTCAGAAGCCAGTGCTCCAGGACTCGATGCCCTCAACATGTCATTTGTCAGGCTTTATTTTAAATAAGCAGTCTCTGTGTAAGAGAAGGCTGGGGGTACAGTTTCTGGAGGTCCATCTGTGCTGCTTCTGCATTGATATGGCAAATTGGCTCTGAGGAATGAGCAGATCTGGGCAGTCTCAGCTGGGTACCAGCCCAGGAACAGTCTCCTGTGCTCACCCACCATGCACAAACTCAGAGAACTGCACTGTCTTCATTGTCTCTCCTCCTGTTTCTCGACTGGGCTCACATTGGGCATGGAGACAAAAACATAAATGAGATCAGAAAGGGACACAGTAAATCTGGGGAGACCAGGCTGACTATTAAATGAAGCATCCCCAGAGTCTCCTCTCCCCCATAAGTCCCCCAGCCAAGGAGTGGGATTCCAACTGCAGTGCATGCTCTTTATGTACAGCATGGGTTTGATATCAGCCAGGGGGTTGTATGCCATCCTGTGTGGGAAAACATGAACACAGAACCTATGTAAACCAACTAGGAGCACCCAGCAAGCAAGGATGGGAAACCACCTTGCTGCTGCTGCAGGCAGCACGTAGGGCTGGACAACCCGTTGGGATGAATGGTTTAAGGCATGAATTGCCTTAAACACAACCTGGGACTCTGCCAACACGGGGACCCTGCAGCTTGGGCTCAGCATACCCTGAGATATGCAGGAAAGGATGCCAGGAGGCTTCCAGATATCTTGGACCAGCACTCATAGGACATGCTCTGAATTACACCCACCACAGCCATCCTTCTAAAATATCCTCTTTGGAGCATGACCCGTGGCAGAGAAAAGCTGCAGAGGAGGAGTTCTGGGGAGCCTCTGCCAGTGGGTGGCACTGCAAAACCAGCAGTATGGAAAAGGCAGCAAAGAGCTGGGTGGAACAGCAGCACAGCCACTGCACAGACACACAAGCGCTGTGCATCACAGCCTGGCAGCCCTGGGGATCCCACATCAGCACTGAGGGGATGCTGCAGCCCGGCTGCTGCGAGGAGCAGAGCTGCTGGGCTGGGAGAAGGACAGGCAGAGTGTGATGTGAGGAGACAGCAGCAAGGGGTCGGGGGTGCTGCAGTGGTGAGGGCCTTTTGCAGGGTCAGCACAGCGAGTGGGAGAGAGAAACGACCTATGTCCACACCAGACAGAGCCAATTCATGTGCCTGTGGTTAACCTCAAAGGGAGGAGCAGCTCATGGCCTTCCCTTGCTATCCTACAGTAACATTCCCTCTGCAGCTCAAAGTCATGTAATGTGTCACCCCAAAATATAAGACATGATCGCCTCTGGGAACTAGATAGGCTCCTGCTCACCCCCATAACCCCAGTGAGGAACACCATGTGTGTGGTGTGTGTAAGAGCTTTCTAGCTATCTGTAAGTACAAGACCCATGGAAACATCACAGCCACCAAAAATGTGCACCAGCTAGCATAACCCAGGGACTGGGCACCCAGAGGGAAAGTATGCTGCACCACACTTGTGTCACCTCCTAGCCAAGTAGGAATCAAGGACCTCAGGGTAGCTGGGTAAAACTGGTGAGTGGTTAAGCAGGTTCTAATCTGGAGGCTGGCTTGGTCTGAAGGTCCATGTTTGGGTCTACATCCCTATTCCGGTTCCAAAGTGGTCGTGCTCCTGTGCCACACACCCCTCCTGGCACAGATTTCACTCCCTCTGCACTGCATCTACACTTAATGTCCCCTCCCCAGCATCTCACTGTTGCCTCAGCCAGCTAATTCCCAGAAGGTCTCTCAGATTTCATATCCCCATCCAGCTAAAAACGCTCTGACCCATCTAAGGCAGTCAACACTCAGTTCTCCCTTTCACTAACAAATGAACAAAGGAGCATCTTCTTCCTCTCCTCATGATGTCTCAAGGGCAGCTGGGAACCACAAACCATTAGAGAAATGGGCTTACACAGCTCCAGTCCAACTCTTTGTGCTGGGAGTGGGATGCCTTGGAAGAGGAAGTAAAATGGATGGGGAGAGGGAGCTGTGAGACTAAATCCACCTCTTGGGCCGTGCAAAGGGCTGTGGTGTGTGTCTGGTGTGTGGCAGCCCCTCTGACAGCCTCTGCCTCCATAGGAGACACTGTTTCTCTATGCAGCATCCACACAGTTATCTGCTAACGGACTTCTCCTCCAGCAGGAGCAAAAGTCTCCTCCAGCAGACTGTGGACTAGCAGGAGACACAGCAGGGCAACCTCAAAAGGAATCTGGCCCCATATCAGAGGTCTTAAAGATGTGGCAGCAGGGCTTCCTCCAACATCTATTGCTGACCAGTATGGTGGGGGTGGCTGCAAAAGCCCTTCTCCTGCCTGCCCACCACCATGCTCACAGAAAGTCCTTGGAACAGCCCACTCCAGACTGGGGAAGGGCTTTGATCTGGCCCTTCTGCTGCAAATGGATCTGATTTGCTCCTACCACTGAGCACTCTGTAATTACAGTACATCCCACTTAATGAGGATGTGGTTAATTGGGAAATCCACTTACCAGGATGTCACCTAGGGAACCGATTTAAGCTTGATAACACTTAAGAGCAATGCCTGCTGCTTTATAGGGAAGGTAATTCTCCTACAGGGAGATGCCTTCAGGTGGCTGAATCATTCTCCCACTTCCACCAGCATCCGATGCTCCTGGCTGCTTGCTCCTGCAACATATTTCAGTCTCCTCCTTAAGTAGGTTACAGTCAGGAAATGCACCAACTGCTACTGGCAGCTCAAGGCTGGACATGCTGCCACAGCCACAGGGGCCAGCTTGTGGCTGCTCCTCAGCTGGACCCTGCACATCCAAGCCCCTCCCCTGTTTAAAGATAGCTTTATTCCCATGGCTGAGACCCTTTTGGAAGAGGATCCCATGCTTAGGTTTAGCCAAGTTATTCTTTGCAGCACAAGAGCAGCCAAGGTGACCCAGCCATCACCTGAATTTTGGCAGAGCAAAAGTTTTGGAGACAATTAGCATGCCTTACCCTTACCCCAGTAAAACATCAGGTGCCCAAGCAGAGAGAGGAAGGGGACAGGGGCATAGCCCCTAAAGACTGAGTGTCAAGCACTTGGAGAGGCCATGTTTTTAACCTATTTCCTACAAGAAGAGGGCTTATGTGACCACATTGAGTACTTTTGCATGCACATTCATGTCTTATAGATACTGCTGATAGCTGCTGAACCTCCTGATCAAACCAGGCAGAGAAGCAACTCCTCCAAAGATAAATTCCCACACATTGTGCAGTAATAAAAGCCAGAGAGAAGAGGGAAATCCTATGAATGCCCAACCCCTCAATAGCTCTCATGGACCTGAGACTGCATTTTTGCAACCCAAAGCCCCCAGGAACCACATTTCCTTGTTAGATGAGTGCAAATTGCTCCAGAGCCACGACTCCTCCAAACTTCTGACATTGCCTTGCTTATCTCCGTCCTTTTCAATCAGACTACTTCTTCTTTTTGTCCCAACTACATGAAAGCATATTCTCCTCCTCTAAAGGTGAGTCCTTGGATGGAGGCTGCCTTTGCTACTGAAATCTCTGTACCATATGGCAGCAACATGACACAACTTTTCAAGATGCTGTGCTGGTGTTTTTGTTCTCACCAGCCACGAGGAGCTGAGGGGAGTCAAGTCAAACTCTATGGATGCATAACAGTGATTGCCTTTCAGACACTCAAAATGCAATAGCTTGGCATCAAATGAGGGATTTTTATGGCTGCACATGTTTTGTGCTTCTCTGAACAAGCCAACTTCCAGATTAGCTACATTGGCTTTTTAAAGTGCTGTAAAATATGCAAAGGCACTTGCAATATGTAGTGAGCTCTGTAAAAACAGGAGAGCTGAAATGCCTCCTAACCTGTGCTGGGAGAAGGGGTAAGTGCAACCCTCTACTCCCTTTTTGGCTTCTTGCTCTTCCAGCCCAGAGATAGATGGGACACAAAGGGCAGGTACTACAGAACCTGTGATTTCCAGCCACTCTTATAATCACAGAAGAGAAAACCCTCTCAACGCCTGAGTTCCACAATCAATGCCAGACACAGCAAACACTTTTCCAAGATGCAACACAACATCAGCACCTTTAGGGCTACCAAGATGGTGAAGAGACTAGAACACCTCTCTGGTGAGGAAAGCCAGTGAGCCCTGGGGCTGTTTAGCCTGGAAAATACTAAGAGGGGACCTTATCAACACTTGCAAACACCTAAAGAGTGGCTGTCAGGAGGATGGGGTCAGTAGTTTTTCTGTAGTGCCCAGTCACAGGATGAGGGGTGATGAACATAAACTGGAACGCAAAAAGTTCCACTTAAACACAAGAAAAAGCTACTTAACTGTGCAGGTGAGGGAGCCCTGGCACAGGCTGTCCAGGGAGGGTGTGGAGGCTCCTTCTCTGGAGGTTTCCAAACCCACCTGGACGTGTCCCTGTGTCCTCTGATCAAGGGGAACCTGCTTTAGCAGCAGGTTGGGTTGGATGATCTCTAGAGGTCCCTTCCAAACCCATCATTCTGTGACTGGGAAGCACACAGCAGCCATGGCAGTGCCCACAGAACCCTTGCTGGTGGCAGCTCTGCCTTGTCACCAGTGAAGTGGTCCTGAGATAGTGAGGGGAGAGCTTGGCTCTGTAGCAAGGCAGGGGAAAAACCTGTTTGGCTCCAACAAACCATGCTGCTCTCCTCCAGCACGGGACAGGGATTTGGTGTGGTTTGTTATTGCAGATTAAACACAAATATTTAACACTGCCAAGAGCACTCTGTCCAACAGCACAATGCAGCACCACAACCTGAAAGATGTTTAGTATGACCAAGGTTAAAATGCAGATTGTTCTTATGGTTTTCAGTGTATTGCTGCCAGATAAGAAGTGCTAAGTCTAGCACTGGCAAGTGTGAGCTGGCTGGACCTTCATGCCACCATCAGCATTAAGGAGGCTCATTTGAAAACACCTGGCTGTCATCATCTCAGTAAGAGAAATATGATAAGAGAGGAGGAGATATGGAAAAGGGAGAGTTCCCTCAAACAGGAGAAGCTGGGCAAAGATGCTTCATTTCCAAAGAGATCTGCCCAAGCCATCCAGGACCACAGCATCTTGTCTCAAAGTCACAGTAAAACCTCAACAGCCTCAGCCCTGCCAGGCACCCTCCAGCCTGCACTGGCTTTGGGCCTCCCTCCAAGGACTGATCAAATCCTGCACTCCAGCTTGGACAGAGTCACCCAGGGGTGACAATCCAGGTAGTCAGAATCCCTGCAGCCTCCCACTGAGCTGTCTCTAATGGTTGCAGACACACTGGTGAAAACAAACACCGTACAAAAGCGCCAGTGGTTTTACAAGACGTGGTATCAAACCACAAAGCAAAGGCAGGATCAAGCCTTAAGGGTTAAGAGCTCCTTCATTTCTATTAGCAGCTCCTGCTACATGGTCCCCACTCCACCCTTGAGGTGCCAGAAGCCTCTCCTCCTGTCACTTCTTTTCAGGGGTGCCACTGAGCCAGTGCAGAAAGAGAAGCTGGATGAGCAGCTCTGTCTCTCCCACTGAAGTCCTGGGACCTAGGCATCTGTCCTTTTGTTTTTGAAAAGACTGGGGACACAAATCACTGTTTTGCAGCTCCTTGCAGAGAGCTGGAATGGCAAAACTTAACACTATTTGCTAATTGCAAATATTTGCAGACCCGAGTCCAAACTGGATTGACGCACTGAGTGTAAACACAGGCAGGGGCAGGGAGAGAGCTTGAGGCACTCCAGCATCTCACAACTAATTAAAGCTGGGAGGAATTTGTCTCAGCAAGTTGTGAGCCATTCACTTGTCCGCTGTGACTAAGCTGCTGTGCGGTATCTAATTTACCAGGAGGGGTGGTGTGCTGCCAGCTAAACCACCTTCCTGCAGTCCAGGTGGGCTAATTCATTACAGCCTGATGCTTTGGGGTAATCCTGCTTGCCAGCTTACCTGCACCTTCCCAGTCCTAATCAGCCTTGCAACCAGCAGCAAGACAACCCAGTGGGAATGTTAATTGCCAAGGAGTATTCAAACACTCCTGACAGACTCCAAGGGCCTGACCAGAATGACGGGTTCTGGTGGTTTGCTGCATGGTTTTGCTTTTTCTTTCCAGCAGTTACAAATAGGGTTCTCTTGCAAACAAGCAATGTTGAAACATGCTCTTACCACTGGCTTAAGGCTTCCAACCTCCTCTGAGTGCCGTCCTCAACCACGGCAGGAGAGTTGTGGCTCTGCCTTGTCTTGTACTAGCGATGCAAACATCAAGATGAGTCTCTCCGTAAATTACCAACGATTCTCTCCTTTGTCTCCAGCTCCAGATGAAGAGAAGGCAGTCACTCCAACAAGAGCTCCATATCTAAGGGCAAAAAGACATTTCTCAGAGGGTACAATGGTGTTACAACAGCTTTTGGGAACTGCCCTCTGCACCCCACCACTCTCCTTAGTGAAGAGGGGAGCAACTCAGAGGTCTCAGTTTCCATTTTGTTTCCCTGGGCTGAAAATGCTTACTTTTCCAGCCCAGCCTGACTCACAGTCCAGGCTCATCCCAGCTGCCAGCTGGCCCTGTTTTGCAGTTCTGCCAGTTTTGGCTCATTTACTGGGTAGCAGCATGGCACAGGGGCTCTGCCCTGGGCAAGGGGAAGAAACCAGACAGTTTTCAGGGTTTCTGAGGGGGTCCTCTCACACTGGCAGCCTCCAAAGGTCTCTTTCTGAGTAGCCAGGAATCCCCATCTGCCCCCATTCCCTTGGGACAGCCCACACAGCAGGGAGGTGACCTCACTGGCTGGACTGATGCTGTCACTGCTGTATTTCACATGGGCTCGGCGGCACCTGCCTGCAGCCAGCACTGAAGCCAGCCAACATTGGAGCCAGCCAGTTACCATCTCTGCAGCAGAGAGGTTTCCAGAGAACAGGCTGAAAATGTTCATCAGGAGACATAGATCATTTTTACAGGGAAATCCTGTTCACTTCTCAAAATGAGGTAGGTTTTTTACTGACACACATGCCCAGCCAAATGTGCTTGTGGTACCAAATGCATCACTAAAAGAAAAGGACTTGCTTTGTCAAAATGGAGCTGTGGTTTTCAAAGCTAACAGGGGAAAAGCACACTGTAAATACCTGGAGGAAGCATAGGCATGGCTTATTAATAGACACTTACTGTGAGACTTTAGGCTGTACGACAAAGCTTTCACTGTCCTCCTGATGTCCTCAGATGCCCTGTTCTCAGATGCACTGGTCTCTAACCAAGCAGCACACCCATCAGACCTGCCAGCTTACAGACAAGACACAGAAGATGGGTTAATGCAGCTTATACTTGTGCCTTAAGCATCTGAGCACTCACAATCCATCCTTAGCTGGTGGGAAGAAGCTCCTGTTGCTAGCTCCTATAAAGAACCCAGCCAGGGATTTTGATGGGGACAGATTTAGGGGCCTAAGGAAGGCAAGCAAGGATGCCAAGTAGGGTCATAACCTGAAACCCAGTGATGGCAATTGCAGGGATTTAACATTGCCTGAACTGCAAGTAGATAATTTTGTTATCTGTACACCCTGGCAAAACCACTCATTCCCCAAAAGGCTGCACAAAGGACTTGCTCTTTGGTTTCTCTCCTGTGCTGCTGCAGAGTGCTGCTCTCGAGGCAGCTCCTGAGTTCTGTCAAAAACCCACTCCCTGATATTTAAGGCGATTATGAAGTGGTCCAGATTTATGCATTCCTGCACAGCAAAGCCTTGCCCAACACAAGTTGCCTATATCCTTTGACTTTTTTTCCCCATGAAAGGCACAACAGAAAATGAACACCCTTAATTAAAGTGAAGGAACAATCATCAGTCCTTAGGCTGCCACACTACTGGCATCTCTACATGGTCACACAAGTGTGTTTTGTTTCAGGTGCAGACTTTTCTATCAGCTAAAGTATCAGACAGATGAACTGTTTTTTAGAGAGAGGTTGGCTACTTGCCTAGGGAAGGTAGCAAGAACAGTCCTCACAGAGCCCTCCTGCCCCAGATAATGTTGGTGAGAGCTGCTCCACATGCAGTAAGGGAGCTTCTCAGGGTATCTTCAACACCATGAGCTGTTCCAGCACTTCTCCTCCCAGCCTGTAGATTGCTCAGGGCCCAAAGATGCACAGAGTCATCAACAGCTATTTCTGTTGACATTTTTACTTCCCTGTTACTTAGAGGTGATGGAAAAAGAGGCGATCTCCAAATTCTGGGTGATGGGGTCCTCAAGGCAAGCAGCCAAGCTGAGCTGGGATGTGGCCTGGCTTCCCTGCTGTGTTTACCATCTGTGCCTGGAGCAGGGACATGAATGAATTGTGGCAGTGTCCTTGGCAGCTGTGCAGCATGCAGCGGGCTGGTGGTGTCCTTCTCTGACCAGTCACTGAGGAGTTAAAAGCACTGGGATGCTGAAGTTGGGCTGATCTCAGCCAACCTACACAGAATCTCACTGCAAAAGACTGTTAAGCACCCAGGGGATAAAATCATTTCAACTGGAAAAGATCACCAAGCCCACCACTAAACTATATCCTTCAGCACCTCATCTATGTGTCTTTTAAATATGCAATGTCCCAGCTGCTGCAGCAACCCGAGAGGCAGTAATTCCCTTTCCTTCCATCCCCAATGCCTGTGGTAGGACTGGGAAATGGTAGGAAAGAAAGCGTCATCAGAGCAAGCTGAGGGAGCTGGGAGTGTTTAGCCTGGAGAAGAGGAGGCTGAGGGGAGACATGAGCACTCTCTACAGCTGTCTGTAAGGAGGTTATAGTCAGGCTGGGGTTGGTCTCTTCTTTCCAGTGATGAATGATAGGGCAAGTGGAACTGTGCTCAAGTTTCCCCAGGGGAGGTTTAGTTTGGATCTGGGGCAGAACTGTTTCCCTGAGAGGGCTGTCAACCCCTGTGCCAGGCTGCCCATGGAGGTGGGAGAGTGCCCAGCCCTGGAGGGATCCCAAAGCCGTGGAGCTGAGGTGCTGAGGGCCTTGAGTCAGTGCTGGGCTGGGCAGGGTGAGGGGAGGGATTGATGGTTCTATGCCCACAGCTGTACTCACACAAGCACACATGCTAATTGATGCTTAATATACGTTTGGTGACATCAAAACATTCTTATTCTCTATAAAATCATTTCCCAAAGCCTTGTGTCTGACCTGTGAGAAGCTGCTGGACAGCCTATCCTCCCTGGGGCCCGTGTGAGGTGCAGGTGTCTGAGCCCTGGGGACACAGTCACCCTGTGGTGCGGAGCTGGATGCAGGGCAGAGCCTGTGTGGCAGAACAGCTCTCATGCTCCCTGAGCCTGTAAGAGCCTTAACTTCTTACTGCATTATGCTGGGCTTTAGGCAGAGCAGAGCTCCCAGCAGGACCACGGCAAGATTTCCTTTCCCAAGAAAAGAGACTTACGCCTTTGCATGTGTTCCTTGTCCCCAAATCCCATTTCTTTCCAGGTAGAGGAGAGAGGAATTTGGTGGATTATAATTAAGGAGGTTGTTGTTCTGAGCAAGGAGAGGGCAGGAAGCTTAATGCAGGATGTGGCTGCATTATGTAAGGAAGAGATGCTTTAATGGGAAAAGCCTCGTGACAGGAGAGCTTTAGGGCTGTTCTCTCCTGCATAGCAGGTGGGTATTTACAGGCACACGCTGGCTGAGCTTATTTTAGCTGGAGGTGGACACTGAACTTCAGTAGATCCCCCTCCTAAGATGCACTGAATAGCTGTAGGAGGAGGGTACTTGTACTACTGGTGTTAAGAAGCCCCTCTACATCTAGGCATTAGGAAGGAGCTGCTGAGAGGACCACAGAGCTCATGTATATAATAAAATAACTACCTATATATAATATAACCCCTCCTAGACCTCCTGCATCTTTCATTGCAGAGCCCCAAAGCACCGTACAAACAATGATTCAAACTTCTCTGCCACCAGTTTTTCCAATGGAGCTGAATTCATTTTCCAGGGTGGGAAAATAAGCCTCGTATGGTTAAGAGAGACAACAGGATTTCAACAGCAGAAGTTACTCATGAAACATAAGCTGTGATGTGAACCCCAGTCCTTCTCCCTTCTAACAGGAGGCTCTTCAAGGCAAGAATAATCAGTTTCTGTCTTCTCCATCTATCTATCTATCCCTGTAACAGACAACGCAAGACTAAGCAGATGCTCAGTCCCAGAGGCTAGACCCAACTTGCTTTGCAGAATTAAAGTCCATAGGGAAGTGAGCTGCACTGGAAGAATATGCCAGGAAAAGCCTGTGACAAGCCTCTTGTCCAGTTGCCCTTCCTGGAGAATCTCTCTACCTTTACTCAGCACTATGAAGTTCAGAGCTCCTTCTGCCACCCTGCTGACCATATAGCTGATTTCCTTTCCCAGAAACGTCCTTCATGAAGGAAAGGCACAGTGGAACGTGCAAGAGGTTAGCTTAGTTCAAAGCTTGCCTGCAAACCAGAAACATTGACCCTCTGCTTTTTAGTTTACTTAACACAGTAATGACAGTCTAACATCAAAACAACCTGTTCCTCTCCTGGTTCCTGCCTGCTCCATGCTCTCCGGTAACCCTTGGACAAAGTCATGCAGTGTCAGGTATGGACACAGCCCCTGGCTTCAGTATGAGGATGCAGGAGCTGCTCAATGTGTGCTGCTTCAGGTGCCAATGGACAGACAGTGAAAAGCTTCTGACAAGGTTTCTCTTGGCCAACATCTCTCCCTCCCCATGGTTAACATGCTGGTTGCCAGTGCTGACCTGAGCAGTGTCTGGTCCCTTCTCTTCCCTTGCCTTGCAGGCTGGCCAGTCAGATCCCCCTTAGATCAAAGAATCGTTATGGCTGGAAAAGACCTTTAGGATCATTGAATCCAACCACTAACCTCACACTGCCAGGCCAATCACTGAACTAAACCCTATCCCTCAGCACCTCATCTATGTGTCTTTTGAATATCTCCTGGGATGGTGACTCCAGCACTTCCCTGGTCAGCCCCTTCCAATGCTTAACAACCCTCTTGGTGAAAAAGTTCTTCCCAATCTCCAACCTAAACCTCCCCTGGTGCAAATTGAACCCGCTTCCTCATGTCCTGTCATTCATTACTGGGGAGAAGAGACTGACACCCGTCTCACTCACAGCTTGGTGAATACCTAAGGGCCTTTCAGGAGGAAAAAGCAATTTTAACACAAAATTACACTTCTGCCTCGAGGAAACAGGGTATTTCCCTGCTCTGCTGCCATTGCCATGAAATCATTGGACCCAGAACCCATTCCCTAGGGCAGACATCGGGCTGCTGGAACCTCCTGAGAGACCACAGGGCTTGGTGAGAGGTCCTGAGGCAGAGGGGAAGGGTCCAGAGAACCAGAAGGTTCAGTCTGTCCGTGGCTAGGGGGTCTGCTTCCAGACACATGTGAGCAGCACCAGCATCTGCCCGCTCTGGGGAGTGCTCCTGCTGTCTCCCAGCAGCTGGGGAAGTGCTTAGGGAGGGTTAGTCAGGCGTTGGTAATGCATTTGCCATACCTGTTGTAATTTCCAGCCCCGAATCGACAGAAAAGGACAGAGGCTGCTGGGAGACAGGCTGGCTCCAGGGGTTTTGGGGAAGTCTAGTTGTGCAGTTCAGCTCTGGAGAGGGCTGGGGACTGGCTCCATTTCTCTCATCATCCCTGGCAAGGAGAACAGGGATCTGGTTTGGTTTTGCTGTGCTTCATGTCTGAAAGGGACAGTCTAAAGGAAAAGAGAGACCTGGAAACCCACTGCTTTCATTATGATTTCTTTTTGGGGCCAACTTAGTTGTTGGAAATCAAGGCAACAATGAAGAAAGCAGCCTGTGGGACTCTGCTCATAGCACCTCACTCCTGGTAAAGTCTTAGGAAGAGCTGGGAGAGGAGCAGCAGCATGCCAAGAGGAGTTCTTGAGAGTTCTTATCCCTCAGCTGATATCCCATGGCAGAAAACACTAATTACATCCTCCCCCTGAGATGAGACAACAGGGAAAGAGGCTTGGCAGGGGACAAAAGACCTCCTGGCAGCCCCTGCAAAGCTGATCTTGTGGCCCAGAGTCCCCCCAGTGCAAATCCCTGTGGTTCTTGTTTGCTGAGCTGGGACAAAGTGGGCACTGGGGTTTTAGCAGATGTTGGTTAGAAAATCACCGTGAGAAAGGAATAAACCAATTAATTGCTGACCCACTGACAACCANAGCCTGTGACAAGCCTCTTGTCCAGTTGCCCTTCCTGGAGAATCTCTCTACCTTTACTCAGCACTATGAAGTTCAGAGCTCCTTCTGCCACCCTGCTGACCATATAGCTGATTTCCTTTCCCAGAAACGTCCTTCATGAAGGAAAGGCACAGTGGAACGTGCAAGAGGTTAGCTTAGTTCAAAGCTTGCCTGCAAACCAGAAACATTGACCCTCTGCTTTTTAGTTTACTTAACACAGTAATGACAGTCTAACATCAAAACAACCTGTTCCTCTCCTGGTTCCTGCCTGCTCCATGCTCTCCAGTAACCCTTGGACAAAGTCATGCAGTGTCAGGTATGGACACAGCCCCTGGCTTCAGTATGAGGATGCAGGAGCTGCTCAATGTGTGCTGCTTCAGGTGCCAATGGACAGACAGTGAAAAGCTTCTGACAAGGTTTCTCTTGGCCAACATCTCTCCCTCCCCATGGTTAACATGCTGGTTGCCAGTGCTGACCTGAGCAGTGTCTGGTCCCTTCTCTTCCCTTGCCTTGCAGGCTGGCCAGTCAGATCCCCCTTAGATCAAAGAATCGTTATGGCTGGAAAAGACCTTTAGGATCATTGAATCCAACCACTAACCTCACACTGCCAGGCCAATCACTGAACTAAACCCTATCCCTCAGCACCTCATCTATGTGTCTTTTGAATATCTCCTGGGATGGTGACTCCAGCACTTCCCTGGTCAGCCCCTTCCAATGCTTAACAACCCTCTTGGTGAAAAAGTTCTTCCCAATCTCCAACCTAAACCTCCCCTGGTGCAAATTGAACCCGCTTCCTCATGTCCTGTCATTCATTACTGGGGAGAAGAGACTGACACCCGTCTCACTCACAGCTTGGTGAATACCTAAGGGCCTTTCAGGAGGAAAAAGCAATTTTAACACAAAATTACACTTCTGCCTCGAGGAAACAGGGTATTTCCCTGCTCTGCTGCCATTGCCATGAAATCATTGGACCCAGAACCCATTCCCTAGGGCAGACATCGGGCTGCTGGAACCTCCTGAGAGACCACAGGGCTTGGTGAGAGGTCCTGAGGCAGAGGGGAAGGGTCCAGAGAACCAGAAGGTTCAGTCTGTCCGTGGCTAGGGGGTCTGCTTCCAGACACATGTGAGCAGCACCAGCATCTGCCCGCTCTGGGGAGTGCTCCTGCTGTCTCCCAGCAGCTGGGGAAGTGCTTAGGGAGGGTTAGTCAGGCGTTGGTAATGCATTTGCCATACCTGTTGTAATTTCCAGCCCCGAATCGACAGAAAAGGACAGAGGCTGCTGGGAGACAGGCTGGCTCCAGGGGTTTTGGGGAAGTCTAGTTGTGCAGTTCAGCTCTGGAGAGGGCTGGGGACTGGCTCCATTTCTCTCATCATCCCTGGCAAGGAGAACAGGGATCTGGTTTGGTTTTGCTGTGCTTCATGTCTGAAAGGGACAGTCTAAAGGAAAAGAGAGACCTGGAAACCCACTGCTTTCATTATGATTTCTTTTTGGGGCCAACTTAGTTGTTGGAAATCAAGGCAACAATGAAGAAAGCAGCCTGTGGGACTCTGCTCATAGCACCTCACTCCTGGTAAAGTCTTAGGAAGAGCTGGGAGAGGAGCAGCAGCATGCCAAGAGGAGTTCTTGAGAGTTCTTATCCCTCAGCTGATATCCCATGGCAGAAAACACTAATTACATCCTCCCCCTGAGATGAGACAACAGGGAAAGAGGCTTGGCAGGGGACAAAAGACCTCCTGGCAGCCCCTGCAAAGCTGATCTTGTGGCCCAGAGTCCCCCCAGTGCAAATCCCTGTGGTTCTTGTTTGCTGAGCTGGGACAAAGTGGGCACTGGGGTTTTAGCAGATGTTGGTTAGAAAATCACCGTGAGAAAGGAATAAACCAATTAATTGCTGACCCACTGACAACCAATACTTCTCCCCAACCTCCCCCCACACAATGAAACCTGTCTCCAGGGCTCAAGCAGATTTAGGGTGGCTGCAAAGAGCCTAGAGGAGGGAAAAAAAACCCCTTTCCCACTCCAGCTAATAATATTTCCAGATAATCTGTTTGAGGCAGCACCCTCTGAGAACTGGGAAAGCCTTTAAGAGCTGTTAACACCTTTATTCAGACTTCCTCATCCTCCCCCAGACAAGCTGTGATTAATTATTCAATCCAGCCCGATCCCCCTGGGAAACAGTGCTGGGGCCAGGCGTTCATCTGAGGACTCACAAGGTCCCTCTGTGAGAGCAGCTCCTGCTCTCACTGATGGCTCCAGGGGAGCAGGAAAGGGCTGCCAGGGAAGAAACTGCTTCTAGCTATGTGTTGGCATCAGCAGGGGTGGTGAAGGTTAACATGGGGTCTAGGAGACACTGATGGCTTTTACTTTTCCTGGTGTCCCCAGGCAGCACGGGCTGAACCGTCCCTGGAAGCTTGTCTCAGAATTTGCCACTGAAGGTACAACTTGTTTGACTCCCACCTGCATCTTCACAGCCTGTCTTTTAGCTTTGCCACTCTCCAGCTCAGCTTGCTCTGAGGACACTTTCTTTACTACCATTTTCCAGTCCTACTCAAGGCACTGTGGATGGAGAAGTCAAGAAGGAGAAGGGAATTCCTGCCTCTTGGGTTAGTAGCTGTGTCTGAGAGTTGCCCCTGTGTAGGCCTTTGCAGACCAGTGTAGGTCATAAAACTCACCTTGTACATGCACTGTCCCAACTGTGCAACCTTTATCCATCAGATCCTGGGCTTTTTCACACCATGAGGTTGCTCTATACAGCCCTTCCTGGCCATGCCAGGAGGAAATGATCTGCTCCAACATCATGGTATCACCAAGCAGTTTACCAAACCCAACAGTAGCAAACTCCCTTTGTACCAAACATCAGTCTCCTCAGCATCACAAACATCACTATGTCCATGTTTGTCCCCTACAGCACTTCATCCCTGGCAGCTGCAGCCCTCAAGCTGTGTAAGGATGAACATGTTAATGCCCACCTTCCCCCAATCCCCTTTGCTATGGCAGGGAGGAGGCATGGGCCTTCTGGGGGGACTGTGGTAACATCACTCACGTTTGCTGACTTTTCTCACCATGCAAAGGCCCTGCAAATCCCTCATGATCAGGGGAGATCTGTGTCTCTTGTCACACCCACAAGACATGTGCTGAGAGGGTGTGAGGGGTGCACCGTGGGGCTGACATGCCCACACTGCACAGTCACTGAGAACCTCTAATTAATGAGTCACCTGCCATGGCCCTCCTTTCAGGTCTTGAGCTGTGGTCACAAGGTTTCATGACACTTGGATGAGCTCCTTTCCACTAAACCTTCTCCCTTTGCCACATAGGGCTGTGCAAGAGACTCATTCCTGTGCACTGCATATCTACTGCTGAGGGCAAAACCTCAGAGACCTTCTCATCTGTCATCGAGAAGCAATATCTGACATCATCATTTTCTGTCTCTACAAACCTCTAGAAACCTTCAGCCAGGAAATAAAAGCAGAGAGGACAGAAGCAGCTCAGGGGCCCTGGATGGTTTTGCAAATGAAACTTGTTGTCCTCTGCTCCTGGTAACCAGAACAACAGGCATAGGTCATTTTCCAACAAAATTTCTTTAGATTCATCATCTCATGTGCTCTTTCACAAGATGCCAAAAAAAAGAATGAGGAGAAAGAGAGAACACATCTGCTAGATGGGTGGCCAGCTCCCCCAGGATGCTTCCCAGCCCCAGGTGTTGGTTAGCATCACACCTACACACTCTGCTTTGTGGGCTGGGCTGTGTCAAGTTACCTGTATCCATTGAGGGCTATGATGAAGAGCTGTACTCTGACAGGCTCCAGAATGGCACAAGGTCATGGCTTGGGCACAAGCAATACTCCTCCTGTGTGTTCCTTCTCCTGCAGCCATCCCACTGGCCACATGTGGTGCAAATCCAGCAATGCCCAGCCCAGCTGTTTCAGCAGAGACAGCATTTTTGGCATGAGTCTAATTGGATAGGAGACAAGAGCTAAAAAACAGGTGGTGCAGGAAGTGGTTTGAGTGATTTAGTAGGGGGCACCTTCCCTCCAAGTTAGCAGCACACTGAAACTCCTCAGGAGGCAGTCTGGGGCTCTGCTGCTGCAGATGTTGCTGTTTTAATGACATCCCAACCTCACTGCTCAGGGTCACTCAAGCTCCTGCTTCTTGCAAGCACAGAGATATCAGCTCCACTGTCCTGAGCAGGCTTCTGTCTTCAACAATCATTCTCTGCCAAGCCAAGCTGCAGGAATTTCTGCTGGACACATTATTCTTCTCCCTCTTTTCCCACTACAACTACCAAGCAGCTCTCCTGGGTGCCAGAAAACAGCATTTACAGAGACATATCAAATACAAATGCTTCCAATAGCCTTAAAGACCTTTTCCTGTTATGTCCCATACTCCTTCTCTAAGGTCCAGCTTTAATGTCTACTTCACCTTGCTTGTGTAATTTCTCTGCTTGGCTGTTGGCTTCACTCTCCTCCACCCTGCCCTGGGTTGTGCAGGTCACAGCCATCCCTAGCTTTGGCTGAATTAGTGTGTCACACCAGACCCCATCTGCCCTGCTCTCCCCCACCACCCAGGAAGGTACCAATGGCACCTTGGTCCTTGACAGCAGATCCCAGCTGCTACCAGAAAAAAAAATACTTCATGATGAGGCAGAGGTTAATGAAATATAAGATTGTGACTTGGGACAGACTAAAGCCACAGAAAGCATTGTAAATAATTCACCATCCTGAAAGTAAAGCATATTAGTGGGAAAGACATTCATGTCCTTTCACAGTGGCATTAACTTCTATGTAATCAGAGCTGATGCTGTGAGCTGACAGCAAAATGGGACTACAGCCCAGTAGGGAATCCTGGCATTTCAAAATGCATTGGAAAAAAAAAATCTATGTTTTCACCCCACCCCTCCCCCCAAAAATATTTGCAAACATGATGATAGTTCAGTTTGTTGGTATTTAGTTTCTCGTTCGTACCAGAGAATGAGCCACAGCATTGAAAAAAAAAAAAAGCAGCTCAAAATGCTGAAATACATTGCAAAAGGCAGAGACACGTGCTGGCAAAACCTTCAGCCAAATCACTGCCTTCTGCTAAAATGCTTCTATTTTGGCAAAGCCACAATTTTTGTCAGGAGCAGCCTGATCCACCAGAGACTTCTGAACCCGCAAGCGAGCGGCAACGCAGGCTGAGGAGAGATACTGCGTGGGAGGCAACGTTTAAAATGTCACCCATTTGTTTTTCACTTGAAACCACGCCAAAGGCTGCAGGAAAGATATTCAAGAGGAAGAATTGTGCTTTGGCTGTCTGGAAAAATCACCGTCAGCACCTGGGCAGAGTGTGAGGTTACCTAAAAAAAATCCTTGCTCATTCACAAATGCCCCTGGAAGGGTGAATGTCACCTGGGCAATTATTTTAAGCGTATCTCAGCAATTAAATGCAAATATGCTCACAGGGCAGAGATGTTTGCATTGGTTAAGCTAAGATTAGCCTTAGAGGTTGTTGAGGATGTTGTGCCAGTGGCACATGCTCGAGCTGCTCGCAGTGCCATGGCCACAGCAGGAAAGGGCTGTCACTGCCAGGCAAGGAACAGCTTCCTTCTTCATATCTTCATAATGGAGGCAGCTCTTCAGAGGGGAAAAGTGTTTCTTCAGGGTTTGTGGGTGAATGAGAGCGAGTGAGTGAATGAATGAGGCACAAATAGCACGAGTTTGCTAGCTCTGACCCTACACAACTCACATGTGGGAACACTGTGAGGCTGGATTACAGCCTCAGGTCCACCTCGGTGATGTCTTCTCTGGGATGGCAGAACCTTTCCAGCCTCCTTTGGGAGAACTCAGGGGCTCTTGGGCATCTATGGACACCTGTGTAACAACAGCCTCTGTTCCTTCTCTTGCTCTTGAACTCACTGCAGAAATCCCAGTGGGAAAGTCCTCTGGGATGGGACAACACTTGTGGGACAACACTCCCACCTACTTCTTCTAGTAAGAGTAGTACTAAGTCCAGTTAACACCTCTGGTATCATCCCTTTAATTAAATGATGCATGTCCAGTGCAAGTTTTCATCCTTTGTTAAAATCAGTGTAACTAATAAAAGTGAAGGGAAGATAGCAAATTGATAGGGGAGGGAGCTAAATGAATCCACCAGACCATGAGATGTTGCTGATGAGTGTCACTAAGCAGTCAATCCAGTGTATAGGACAAGAGGTGACAATACAGAGCCCATACCAACTGCCCCATCACTTGTGCTGTGCTGGGAAGGAAACTTTGCTCTGCCACAATACTGAACTAACATCTAATTTAAGTTCCTATCCAAATATACATATATACATATATATATATATATATATATATATATATATACACTGAGGGCTTTTGATCTGCTCTAGCCTTGAGTGAAATGGAGGTCTTGCACTCCATACAGGTCTCCAGTGAAAAGGGGAGAAATGGAAAATACAGCACTGAAGCTGTAGAAGATCCATAGGTGTTTGCTCTCTGTTTCTTCTCAAAGATGAGAAGGAAATGGCAAATCAAAGCCATGGGTAGAATATAAAAATTACCACAAAAGGGCACAAACTTGTTCTATAGCTGAGAGCTGAAAAGTCTCCAGACCTTTCTCCTCCTCCAGAGCACCCGGTTTTATATGTGCCTTCAGCAAAGGGCTTTGCTCTAATTGGATTGGGCTGTATTCTGAGAGCCACATGCACTAATTTTAAATGATCAGAGGCTTCATTAGCCACACTCCTCCTTGCATTTTAAGCAGCCATTTTAAGTGACAAACACTGCACATTCAGTGTTTTTTGGAGAACATTCCTATGTCAACACAACTGGAAAAGCACCTTTAGCACAGTGCATTTTCTTCAAAATTACCACTAAACAGTGAAATGGTCCTGGGCCAGCCCCTGGTACAGCTCCTACTGTCAGCAGATGTGTTGAGCCCTGGGAGTTTAAGGTGTTATCGGACACACTTTGGCCTCGTAGAGTTAGTGTGAACAGGCTTGCATTTTTCTTTGTTCTCAGTTCTTGATGCTTTCCTTCTAAACAGCTGGACTCAGTAATTTGTTAGAGGGCCAAAAATGTCCTGTGCCAGCCAGCAGTCTTCACCTGCCTGCTGTCATATAACAGACCACCGAGGAAGACTGTGGAGTGGTTCCAAGGGAGGCATCTTCTCAGAGCACTAAACCAGCTTTTTATCAGGACTATTCCCTACAAAAGAGGTTTGCTTATGAGGGCTCCCTCGCAAGGGGTGAGCAGCAATGAAAGTGCAGGATAACGTTGCCCAGGGAGGCAAGAGAAAATAGGAACCATAATGAAGCTGGATAGCAAGGGAGAGGTGTTCTGCAGGAGCTGTACCGTAACTGGGCTCGTGATTGACGGTGACCTTCAGAGAAGAAGAGGAAAGAATTCAGACCTCCTGTGAAGATGGGATTATTTCTCATTACTCTTCTTGTTCTTTTCTCCCAAATTTGTTATTTCTCTGCCAGATCTAAAGAATCATGCTTCGAACAAACGTGCCCCATCTCTAGTCTTGCCTGGTAAGGCAGGAAACGACAGGCATGAAGCACAATTGTGAAGTAGTCATGCAAAAAGTCTCTGCCATGGGAAACCACCCAGCAGGGCACAAGATTGCTTGGGGAGTTTTGCACCTTGTAAGTGTGGCTTTCCTGGGTGCAGTAAGCTGGCAAAGCTGCAGCTATTTGATATATGCATGCTCAATTTAGCTCCTGCACAACCAGCAGCAATATGATGATGTGCCTTCTTCCATGTAGCAAAAGTAGAGCACATCTCCATACTCTACTGATGACAGCTTCTGGCTGTGAGGATTAATTGGACTCCAAGAATATAGTGCTGCCTTAACAGACAAGCTAACTGAGGGTGCTGGTTCATACGCTCAGCTGGCCACCATGCTTTACCTAGGTAGCAATTGGGATGTGCTCAGTTCAGGAGAGCTGCTGGATTTCAGTTGGTCCTTGAAGGACCAATGATGCCACTGCTTTAAGGCCAACCAACAACACACTCTGGGGTACAGCAGAGACAGATTGGCTGCTGGGTGAGGCTCTTTGCTCAAAAAACCCTCAGGAGAAGGAATTGTGTCTGTGGACCTCCGGTTACATTGAAGCTAGATAACTGTGACAGTAGGACTACCATCTTCTTACCTTTGCTTTCCCCTCTTTCTCTTTCCATTCCTCTTTTTTTTCCTCATGAGACAAGGCAACTGTAACATCACCAAACCCATTCTTACCAGCCCTGAGAAGCTCTGTGCAACACAGGCACCTACATGGAGTTAGAGATGTCTTCACATGCACTTTGGGATGGGGGGCACTGTGAAGCACGCCTTCCATCAGGAGTCACACCAGCATTAGCAGACATGTGTCAATGGTGCAAAGTTTACCTGGTTCAAGCAAGTCCTTTATAGGGTTTTTGATTGAATAAGCAGGTGAAGTCTTGCTGAACTAGCTGGAGAGGCAGCCCAAAGGTGGCTTAGATCTTGCAGAGCTGTAGTTGTATCCTGCAACAGACACAGGAGCTCATCTGCAAGAAAGGAAAAAAATGGGTAGTGGAAATGAAAGAGTAAGGAAGATGCACTAGAACGTGACACCACGCTCCAGATTCATCATCATACACTATCTAAGGAACTTCAGCTCTCCAAGGCCTTGGAAAAAAACACAGGTCTAGAAAGAATGCAGTAAGATTGCTTAGCATGCAGTAAAGGATGTGTTTTATTCAGTGCTGAAGGGAGCAGAGCACACAGGGTTCTTGGCTGGTGGTGGTGCTCTGTGGCAAGTGCAGCCTTCCCCTTTGGGGATGCTCACTCCCAGAGGAAGCCCATTTCAGCTACCAGATGAGAGGTGAGCCCCGGGTGCCTGCAGAAGGGTTAGTTCCTTCAGGCTGGAGACAGCAGTAAGGTGAGCCCAGCACTTATTCCTGTTTCAGTCCCTGTCTGTAGGAGCAGAGTGCTCTGGGTTGATCCTGACTGGTGAGCAAAGGCTGGAGCTAAAACCTTGGCCTGGGAGGGGAAAAACGTCTTTGCTTCATGAACCGGTCTCCAGAAAGCATCCCTTAGAAGAATACAGCCAGTAAGATGAAATTGCCATTCATGCCTATTAGAGATGTTCAATGAATTAAGAATTCAATTAAGAAAATGTTCCACTGCAGGAAGCTCAAAAATTAAGAATATCATTATTGTAGAGGAAGGAAACATTTTTAATGCATTAATTTTTAAAAATGACATCACTACAGACACAGCACTTACTCTTGCAGCATCCAGGCCAGTAAGGACACCAGTATTCCTTAGCAAAAGGGAATGGTTGCAAGAAGGTTACAGAGAAGTGGATGATCCAAAGGGGGTTTTCTGTGAGACACAGAGCTCTGAAGGATGTCAGGCTGGATAATGAACCCTAAATTCTTGTCTGGAAGAGATGACAACACCAAGTTCCTGGAACTGACCTTTAGTCTTCACCTGTAACTAGCTCTGTGTCTTTCCACATCAAGAGCCTGATCTAGATGGAGGTAACATCAGTGGTCATCGTTGAGTCAAACAGGGCCATGAACTCAAAGAAAAAGGTGTTTAGAGGAACCTTCTTCATATCCCCATAACAGAGCAGGGATTTTCTGCCTATGTGTCTCTTTGTGATATATTTGTGCAGTGCCAAACACCCAATCCAGGGAGTGGGGAGGTGGTGGGGTCCCTGCTGCTGCCTCTGTGCCTCTGTAACAAAGCAAAGATTCAGTTCAAAGCAAAAGGTGTTCCCAAGCATCTCCCCAGAATAAGTCTGGATGAGAGACGTGGGTTGTGATGAATTTTTTTTTTGCAAGGAATGTCACATGGAAAACACCAAGAATAGAATAAATTGCAGGGGAAGGAGAGGAGGAGGAGATCTCTCACAAGCCATTTACATTTCTTGTTCCCTTTCTAAACCTTGTGCATGCCACTGTTTTAATTAATAACTATGTCACTCCTCCTGAGTTCAAACAAAGGAGTATAAGGAGAATGTATTCCAGGCATGCAGGTACCAAGGGAAATGAAGTGACGGCTTTAATGTTTCAAGGTCTCATTATGAGGCTGTAGTTCATACTCAAAAGTTGTTCTCTGATAAGAATTATCTGAGACAGTACCTCAGGAGGTCCCTTTGAAGCTGGGCTCAAACATTTAAAATGAAAAAAGAAAATCAAATACATTGTTTGGAGGTTAATCAAAATAAACACATGCACACAACCACAACCACCTTTGATAACATTTCTCTGCAAGACTGATTTGTCACTTATTTCTTTCACCTGATGTGCCAATGTGCAACCACTGTCACACCCTCACTCTGGCACGAAGACTGGGAGAGTCCTGCTCCCAGACCTTCCCCAAGAGGAAAAGACAAGCACCAATGCGTACTTTGGAAACTGCAACTTGACTGCTTGGCACATTCGCCTTTAACTTCAATTTGGAGCAAAGAGAAGCACAACTGTGTTCTGTTCTGTCCAGGACTCCCAGGGCCAGCAGCTCTGCTCAATCTTTATTGCATGTGATTTGAGTTTGCTACAGAGCACCGGACCCATTTCCCTTTCTCTCTGTGGTTTAGTACCTGCTAAACTCATGCTGCACATCTCAACATGTTTCCCACCTCCATCCAGTAAGAACATCTTTGTTTTACAGGCTGACAAAACAGGATCTCCCACGATCACACAGAAACAAGTGGCAATCTCCAGAGATTCCACTGACCTCTCTATTTTTTGAGCAACTCTTGCCTCTTTGGCCAAGACAAAAAGTAACTAAAACTATCTGCAAATAATTTCTGTGGAGGTAGCAAGTGCCTCGTAGGAAGCTGCTGATGTGATGCGTTCAGGCTGTCACTGATCATCACTTTCCTGTGCAGGCAGTTCGATGATACTGATTTCCTTAATTGCATGAAAAAAAATTGAGTCAGGAGAGCAACAGTGCCATGAAGAATTCATGGGGAAAAGACCCAATATTCATCCACCTAGAAAGGTTGCTCCAAAGAGACGGTTGGTAAACAAAATAACAGGGACATAAAACTCTCTGAGGATGCTGTTTCCATTTTAAAGTGGTTTTAATGGCAAGTAAGCTTTGATAACCCTGCATATCCAATGCTAAAGGCTGTGCCACCAGAGGAATTGGCTGTAGTTACCAATTGACTTCCTTCTGGCCATTCACAGAGCAGTAGCTCTGCCTCCACGGTCCCCAGTGAGGATCCATCTCGTGATGGGGATGTCCTCACCTGCAGCCCTGTTGGCTCCTTCTCCCTCACTGTGTGAAAAATGCCATGGAAAATTGTTTTTATTGACCTCAAAAAAAGGAGCTTTTTGAAAGGTCTGAACAAAAAAAGAGATATCACCACATTCAAAGTACCAGCAGCAGAGAACAATATCTGCTAAGACCAGCAGACTCAGCCTTTCTCCAGACACTCTCCCAGCCAAATTTGTCTTCCAGTCTCTGAAGGTAGTGGCCTTTGGTTCAGCAAACTCAGGACTTTTTCCTGGCAGCCAGAGAAGACAAACTCATGGCCCATTCTGTGTGGGGCTGTGGTGGAAACCCTCTTCTCTCAAGAAATGCTTGGAAGGGAGGTACCAGCACGGCTCAAGCCTGGGTGAGTTCTTCATCTCAGACTACAACATGGTTTTCGAGTGGGCAGTTTAAAAGGATCAAAAGGATGAGTCAGGGAAGGGGTTTCACAACAGACCTGCACAGTCAAATGGTGGTTAAACAGAAGCAAGCTGGTGTAGGAGATTGGGCCAGCTGTAGGCATGGGTAGCTGCTAACAAATAATAAGTCTCCAAATGGATTCAAACGTTACAGTGCAGAAAAGCAGGGGCACAATCCTCCAAAATCAATGTATCAGCCATGGGCTTCTCAGGAAGGACTTGAAGCAACCCATGCTAAAAAGCTAGAGACATGGGGAAAAAATGCGCCAGAATAAATCTCCAGGACAAACATAGATGGGTCTTGGCAGGGTCTCTGGTAACACAGGTAAGGAAAGAGTGTGTAGCAAGAGCAGCGTGGGCAGGACATGGTATGGCAGATTGCCTCATGGAAAACTGCAGTGTGGGTTACAGTCATCTCCATGAGAAAGGATGAAATGGACTTCAAATCAGGCACAGATGCTGCCCTAACAGAGCTCCAAAACCACTCTGGGGGTGTACAGGAGCATGAATGCTTACGAATCAAAGACAAAAATGAAGGGACCCAGGAAAGCGTAAAAGGTGAAACTTGGCTGAGGGAGCAGATGGTATCTCACAAAGTCTGTTTTGTGAACTACTTTACGTTACTTTGATTGCCTTTTCCCCTCAAAATCACAGTCTTCACTGCAGTTATGTGTGCTGAGCCAATCTGCAAGGACACAGGATTTAAAAGTGGGATGAAAGGCCCCATTTGCTTCCAAAGCGCAGAGGAAGGAGAAAAAAAGCACAGCGCAGTCAAATGCAAACCCATTTGCTCTTTCAACACCTACGAGCACATTTTTCTTTTTATGATCCATTTGGAAAACAGTGTCTTCTGCAAAGAACAAAAATAACCCTCCTGTCAGGCACCTCGAGGCATGGCAGCGGTCCCAGAAGCAAATCATGAGCTTCAGATCTGCGTGACGTCGTGAAGCTTTAATGAGGGTGACAAGTACCACCACGCACGGAACACACCTTTGGATAGCACAGTGAGGTAACAGCCCTTCTCAAAACTGGGAGTTGCAGCTTAATTCTGGCTGATTCCCACTTGCTTCAACCGTCACAACGATGTACAACCCACCACTCCACGCCTACTGCACTGAGGAGTGCTTGAGAAATCCTCCTAAAATGCAGTGCTTGCTTTGTTTTGGCATTGCCAGATGAGTCTCCAGTACATCCCAGTCTATGCCTTGTGGCTGTTTGTTCAGAACAGCCTCCGGTATTTCCTCCAGTGCCTGCCAACTGGTAGAAACTGAGGGTGCATTTTGGGGTGCTCTTGAAGGATTTCAAAGTCTAGAGATTATGTAAACATGAAAGAAATGTGGGTTTGTGTTCTAAACATAACTGTAGAGTGCTTCATTTTGGCCAACGTGGGCAGGGAGAACTGTGGCTTCTCCTATGAATTGGGATCCCATTTGCATTCAGATTAAAGCAAGAGAAAATTGCCAGCAAAGTGGGATTAAGAATATTTATGGACCCTATTGGCATGATGTATGTGTCTCCCAAGTGACAGAAACAGAGTACAAAATGGAGAAACTTCAGCAATCAGTGGGAGAACAGACTGCAATGACTCTAATGCCTTATACCATGTTAGTGTGGATTTGGTGCTCACAGAAGGCGATTATAATAAAAGGTTTGAAACAGAAGTTGATTATAGCCATGCTTTGCCTTTCTAGAAAGACCTGACCATCTCAAGATCTGAGCACTTTTAAGACTCAAAGGGATCTTAACTGAGCAAGAGAAGCTCATAAACTTAGGTCACATACCAAACCCATCGCAGATGGAAGGACGCCAGCGTCTTACACCTGTGCTTCAGATGCTCTGAACAGCACTTCACTTTTCTTCTTGTCAAGCAGAAACCTGTATGGATGGAGCTTTAATTTCTAACATCCGGTACTTCCCAAGCAGTCTCAAGCAGAGAGCACTCCATGGTATACATCTGTGATGAGAATGAAGAAGAAAAGCACTTGTTTACCCCTCTGCACAGGAAAGGATTTGAACACAAACCCCCTTTTAGGGGGCAAGAGGTTAAGTGCTGTTTCCAGTAAATGTCCACTAGAAAAAAAAAATGCACTGGAGCAGAGATAACTAAAATGACTTTACAGGCACCAGAAAACAACAGGGGAAGTCTGAAATGCAAAAGGAAACTTAATAGAAAACTGGAAGGGCAGAGACACAACATGGGTGTTTTGGATCCAGCTTATTAGCTACTTGATTAAGTTGTATTACTTCCCTTATTTGAGAGTGGTTTATTGTGGTTCACTCCAACCTTTTGTTAATCAACTTTAAATAAGTCAAACTGAGCCTGATTTAAAATTTAATGGATACCTCTACACCATCCTTCACCAATATAACTGGTGTAACCTCACCTCCATTTCTGGTGGAGCTACGTGTGTTGGCAACCCTTTTAAAACTCATATTCCAACACAAAGCACTTCCAAAGAAGATCTACGTATCTCCCTATTTCCAGGAGTGCTCAAAACTGTATCAGATTTGGCTTTGGAAGCATCAACGTTGCTGGTAGGATTCATGCATACTGAGGTGCAAGTATGCTGCTAATTGACTTAGGTAAGCTTCCTCCACAAGCCTCAGTGTGCCTTATGAATTCACACACCCTTTTCTTTTACAGTCTATTTCCCAACATAATGGGCTTCCAGTGTAGCTTCAAATGGGATTCCAGAGTCCAGCACTCTCCCGTCACACGCCCCAAGAATCACAAGTGATTGCCTTTCCCTGCACTTCTGCAACTCAGATGTTGCTTCACCAAACTCTCGCTCCTCCAGAGCTTTGTCTTTCAGCAGAAAAGGGACACGGGGTAGAGGACAAATAGCCAGGAGGCATCCATGATGCCACTCCCAACACCCAACTATGTTCAGAAGAATCTGTCATCAATCTATACCAGTGTTCAGCCACGCTGGAGCTGCTAGTGAGCAGTAAATTCCTGCTACTGCTGCCTTTTCCTGCCACCACCACATCTCTACCATGGGGCACCACTGGACTGGCATTTAAAGCTGCCACGTTTCCACATGGCCCTAAACCCAACAAAACTACTGCCCAATCAAAGGCCCTGTTCAGCCCCTACTGAACCTCTGGCCATTGTGACTGTTGGTGAGTTTTGAGTCAGGAAAATGGAGGGAGGCGAATGCATTTGACTGGAGCCCTGGGAATCTAAAGCAGCTGCTCCCTTCACTATCCACTACACAGCGTGGGCAAGGTGTTTTACTTAAACCTTTCCCCACCATACTCCTTTGTAAGCTAAAGCTGCTTCCCAAGGGCTAGGTCACCCTTATAAGCCCTACCCAAACCACCTTTTTATGTATATTCTGCCCAAACTCACAGTTTTAGATATGACATCTGTCCTTGCCTGGTTTGGTTTTGTTTTCAGCTTGCACAGACAATTCCCTGGGCTGCTCCAGCCCTGGCTATACGAGGGCAGCTCCTCAGAAACATCTCCAGCAGAAGCAGGGGCTGCAGCTGGAGCTGTATCTGCTCGGCCTGAGATCAGATTACAAGAAACAGCGCCTACCCTGCAGCCATCATTTCCACCTTTGTTAGTTTTTTGGCTCCAGCATCTGTTTTGATAGATGCCAAGATCTGAAAGCTGTTAGTAAGGAAATGGAAGAGGGGAACGGCCACACATTAACCCTTGCTTGGCAGCAACAGTAGCCCACAGTGCAGCTTCTATGCACCGGTACTGATACATTTAACTAAAAGCAAAAAGAGGAAGAGGCAAAAAAACCACCCAAATCAACAACAAGAACAATAAAAAGAACATGAACTACTTGCATAGAAAAATCAGTCACTAAGCTATGTTGCAGAGCTGATCTGTGAACATGGAGGCAGAAGCCTCACTGAGACTGGTTGCTCTCGGTGTGACTCATTTGTGTGCACCCTATTTCTGGACTGGGACAGCCCTGTACCAGCATCTCCCTTCCAGGGAAACTGAATGGCCACAGAGCTCTGTGTTCACCCTCAGGCAAACACACATGCACTTCTGAGTTCCCTTCCCATTTGCTAGAGAAGTGTAAAGAGGTTTAACTGTCCACAGAACACGATCCTAAGGTAACAAGCCATGACAAGAGGAGCCCAAGAGTTAAAGTTGGGCTTTACTTTTCTGCTGGCATTGCACCAAAAAACATCCTACCCCCAGCATTTCAAATTACTACAGATAAAGCAGTAATGAAGGTGTAAAACTGGTTTAGAAAGTACCTGATAAAAGTACCCTTTAAACTTCCACTTCAGAGCAAAAACCTTCTTGCTTTGAAATAAATGGCTCTGGACAGGCAGAGGCAGGGAACCCACAGTGTGTCATTCTCCTAAATTCAAGTTTGCACTGAAAAAAAGGAAACAAACTTCTGAGGATTTACAACCCAACCAGTATTTAATGGTGCTGCCCATCTCAGTAGCTGGGCATGTTCCTCACTGCACTCAAGGATTATTTTATCTTCTCTGCTTCTGCCACAGCTCTACTCCAAAACAAAATCTAAAGACAAAATAGACAAAACCAAACTTCTGGATTCAAAGATTCACATAGGTGTGGGGTTTTATTTTTCCTAGTTGATAAATTTGTAATTCAGTTGATCCAGAAAACACTAAAACAAGGGAATGAAATCCAAGACCACAAAGTTAAAGGAGAAAACCAGGGAAGCAAGGGAAAGATACACTAAACCAGAGCTGTCCACTGAAGGACATATGCAGCAAATGACATCTAAATTGACTACTGGTGGAAAGCAAAGGCAGATTAGTTAAACCACACCAAATTTCTTTGTCGTGACTCTTCTTCAAAATGAAGACATGGGCAGGAGGGATTGGTGCTTAGGATGGATGTCAAGACTTCTAGCACTGAGATTAACACTCTGAATTGCCTTTAATTCCTTTGCAGTCCATGGGAACCGTGAATCCTTTGCACTTTGGCTTCCACAACGTAAAGGGAAAATACAGAAATGTATAGAAACACCCAAAGAGGTTGTTCATCTTTGTACCTTACTGGCCACTGAGCACAACGCTGGAAATATATTGGGGAACTATGGCTTAGCAATACTAAAGGCAGGAAACAATCTATTTAATTTGCTCAGTAGGTGGCTGCAAACATGAATGAAAGTGCTGTTGCCTTCTGGAGCAGGTGACCCCATAAAATTGATGGCCAGCACAATAAAGACCCTTTTGCTGCTTGTAGCCTGTGTGGAGATCTAGCAGTGGGGATGATCACTAGGAAAGAAAATGGAGAAGAGCCTCTGTTGCTCCTGGGAACCTCTACATCATCATCACCTTTCTGGCTGTGCCCCTCCTGTCTACCTCCTAAGTCAGAGCAATGTATTCCTGAGATGAGTGGCTGGCTGAGCCAAGGCTAGTTGCTACTGGGGTACCAGAGACCATCAGTGATGCAGGGAAAAAGCCTCGTGCAGACTTTTTTGGTGAGCAGACCTTCAGAGAGAAGTCATCTGTTTGAAACAGCGTGTGTGCATGTCACCTACCAGCCTTGCAGGGCATGGCAGGCTCCAGGGGAGGAACAACAGCTTCTCTCAAATAATAGTAATGAAACAATGCAAACAAGAACAGGGCTTAGTCACTTTTTCAAGTCTCATCCCCTTTTGTTTTTACAGATGTGCAGTTCACGGAAACGAGACGATTAGCTCATCAAAGCATCTGTCAAGTGGAGAGACAAACCAGCTTTTACAAACGCATCCAAGTGACAAACCTGTCGGATATGGGCTGCTGGGAATCTCTCCGAGTCTCATTTTTGGATCTACTATAATCAGCCTTACCAGCTTATTAGTGATTTCCAGCACATCAATGGGGAAGGGAAAGATAAACATATAACAACTTGTCAAACATGGGAATCTGAAAATGGTGGGGTTTTCCATGAAGGATGTATATCCTTGCACTTTTACTGCACTTTCTTTTAACAAAAGCTTGGCTTTTGCTAAGGGACAGGGGCTGATAACCCTCTCAGGGAAAAAAATTCTTCCTAATCTCCAATCTAAACCTCCCCTGGTGCAACGTGAGGCCATTTCCTCTCGTCTTATCACTCATTACTGGACCTCCACCTCACTACAACCTCCTCTTAGGTATTTGTAGAGAGTGATCATGTCCTGGAAGATTTAATGGATCTAAAGCAACTAAGTTCCTTTGTTTTCATGTTCTTCAATTGAGATGTCTTATAAGGAACGATTTCCAGGCATCTAGTGGTTAGCAGACTTTGCATATCAACAGCAAAACAATTGGTACCCTTAACATTGGACATGTACTTTGCTGCTTTTCCAGACTGGGTGAGAAAGCGTGTTCAGAAGCGTAAAAGCACTCAGCTGGGGCTCAGGGAATTTGAACGACACATCAATCTCTACCTTGGGCTTCCTATCCAACTCCAGACAAGCCACATCCACCCTCTGGAACATGGGGAAAGGTCCTCCATCTGCTGTGCCCATGTCTGATGACACCTGACATCACTGCTCTCTTATGCACAGGAAGGCTCTGGGTTCAGTTGGAGCCACACTGATGACAGAGGTGTAGGGTGGCAATCGAATGCAAAGGGCCATTTAGTGGCCTTCAGGAGCTCAGTGATGAAGCACGAAGGGGGAATTGAGAAAGAAAGGCAGAAGAGCTGGGACTGAAAAGGAGATTACTCATTTGTTCTTAGACCTTGGCTGTTAGTCACACCACACCTACCATGAGAGCAGCAGCAAGCTGTCAGCCTTTCCGCCAGGCTGGCTTGGTGCCACTCAGCACCCGCTGAGCCTGTGCCGGCTCTGCATCTGGACCCAACCTGCTGGCACGGGTAGAAGTGAGCTCTCAGAAACGGGGCGTTAGGCTCTGCATCTGGGCCCAACCTGCTGGCACAGGGAGAAGCGAGAGCTCAGAAACGGGGCGTTAGGCTCTGCCTCTGGGCCCAACCTCTCCCTGCTGGCACGAGGGGAAGCGAGCGCTCGCAAACACGGCGTTACAAGTCTGCACAGCTCCGGGCACAAGCGAAACCTCACGTGTGCTCAGCAGGCAGTGAGGAAGCGAGTCTGGCCAGGGAGAGACGTAATAAGTGGAAACAAACGGAAATGATACAGCCCGGGCATGAAGAGACACGTACAGTCGGCATGGGGGGAATAAAATGGGTTATAATGGAAAATCAAGCATTAGCTGCCAGTTTTAACTAGCTCACCACAGCTCCCTGCACGTGCAGAGACGCAATTTGGTCTCAAACAGTCACAAGCATAAGGCAGCAGTGTGAGGAGAGGGCTAGGAACTTCAAAGGACTAATCATTAGTCTTGCTGCCTAGTCTGCTGAAGATACAACAAACTAATCACGTTTAGGAGGTGCAGGCTAGCTAACAACCTCCTTTTAACCTTAACCCACTCGTGTCACTGGTGAGAAGCAACAAGTGCCATGCACTTCAGGCCACCACAGTATCATCTGGCACATCTTTCAACCAGATGCAAAAGTAGATGCTTCCCAGCAATGGCCTTGGCCCTCTAAAATGCCCACGGTATCTGCCGTGCTCAAATACTTCCTCACTCCAACAGACACTTTCCTTCCAGGGATGTTCCACCACAGCACAGGCTGAGGCATAGCAATGCTCTCCTAGTATCATGCCTTATCTTCTGAAGCAGAAAAGACAGCCTCTGTGCTGAGCACAGTTCAACAAAGCTTTCAAACCTCTGCTTGCCATTCTGTGCACCTTTCACCAGTTTTCTGGTGAGCACTGCAGTTGTTTTGTGTGATAGGGACGACAGAAAGAGGCTTTTGTGTAGGCTGCTGCATAGCCTACCTAGCCAAAATGGCTTTCCTACTTCCATTCCTATTCTCATGCTTTTCTCTCAGTTTCTATTCATTCCTTTCCCCTTCCTAAGCTTAAGTGTATGTCTTGTTTGCTCTAGGCCATACTTGCTTCTAAGCAGACCAGGACCAGCAGTGTGGTGGCAAGAAGAATGCCTCCCTTGTTTGGTGGCTCTTTACAGCCAGGAAGCCTGGCTGCCTTGTTCCTGAGGTCTCCTGAATCATGGTGACTTTTTTTCCACACCTCAGCCAAATGGTTTTTCAATAACTCCAGGGATGGGGACTCCCCCAGCTCCCTGGGCAACCTGGCACAGGGGCTGACAACCCTCTCAGGGAAACAGTTCTTCCTCATCTCCAATCTAAACCTCCCCTGGGGCAACTTGAGGCCACTTCCTATTATCCTGTCACTCATTACTTGAGAGAAGAGACTGACGCCCCCATCACTACAACCTCCTCTTAGGTAGTTGTAGAGAATGCTTATGCCTTCCCTCAGCCTTCTCTTCTCCAGGCTTAACACTCCCAGCTCCCTCAGCTGCTCCCCATCAGACTTGTGCTCCAAGACCCTTCTCCAGCTCTGGTGCCTGGCTCTGGACACTCTGGACACATCAGTGTCCTTCTTGTGGTGATGGGCCCAACACTGAACACAGCACTTGAGCTGCAGCCTCACCAGCATTGAGTACAGGGTGACAATTGCTGGCCTGGTCCTGCTGGCCACTCTATTTCTGATACAAGCTAGGATGCCATTGGCCTTCTTGGCCACCTGAGCTCACTGCTGCCTCATGTTCAGGCTGCTGTTGACCAACACTTCCAGTTCCTTTTCTGCCAGCCAGCTTTCCAGCCACACATCCCCAAGCCTGTAGCATTCTGTAGCATAACAGAAGCCAGTGGTTTGGATCCTCTCGTCATCTTCCAGCTATGCAGTGCCATTCAACCAGTGCTAGCCCTGGCCCCAAAAGGACAAGTGAGCCTTGCCTGAAGGTCAGAGTTGCTCACAGCTTGTCAAAAGTAGCACAGCCTGGTCCTTTAAAATAAGAAGAAAGAAGAAGGTGGTATTCATCATCTCTTAACCAGTTCAACCTCCTAAGGCTTGTACTATTTGTAAGAACTGATTACCCGTCTCTTTCCTTTGAAGCACAGTTTGAGTCCCACATTGGCCGTTTCCTCATGCTTCAACATCTCCTCCCAAATATACCCTCACCTTGTTCCAGATTTGAGACAAGGTGTCAGCGAATGTTCTCTCAAATGGGAACAAATACCCCAAATTAACAGCTCAGGACATACACCAGGCAGCTGTGTTGGTAAGCAGAGGAGAGGAGGAGAGGCCCACAGGTAGAGGTGATGCCCTGAAGATCGTGTGGTCATCACGATAAGTTAATTGGCTGACAGGAAAAGTCCCATTTTCCTCTCTTTAAACAGCCATGAGTGATACTAGGAGTTATACACATACCTAATACACATAACTGAAAGGAATGAAAAATCTACAGAGCCTAACAATTTCTTCTTCTTCTTCTTCCAAGAAGAAGCAAGTCAATAAAAGGCTTTACATTTTCACCATTTTCTTTCTCATTTCCCTTTTTGTCCTACCCACAAAAAAGAGAATGGAAATACTATGGCAATTACTAAGCATCATGATCCTTTTGTAGAAAACACCATGCTGGGCCTGCAGTGACACAAAACCAGAGAATCAGATTATATCATTTTTCATAAAGTTGGGAGAGCTGGTCCCCAAGGCCACATACCAAGTCACTTAACAGCTATCCTGCTATAATAGCTTTCAGCTTTCCAATATAACTTTTCCTGGGTTTCCTCCAAAAACTAATAAGACTAAAGCTGCCTGGAACAAGCTCACTCTGTAGAATTTCCCCCCTTCTCACCATTGGACAGCAGATGTGTGACTGCAGGGCTAATGCACTTGAGGATTTATTCATTCGCTAGGTGGTCTGGCCAGAGGTTCCTTCCGGCGCTTCCCTTCCCAAACCTGCGTGCACTTGGGCAGTTTCCAAAGGCAGCAGCCGTACTCCCAAGCATGTCTGACCATACCATTTATTATCAGTGCACATCTTGGCCACTGCTCCACATGACACAACTTGCAGTTAACTCTTCATTAAAGCTGAGAGGAGAAAAGCAATGAGCAGTACAAGTGGCAACAGCGTGGAGTCATCAAAGCAGCCCAAGTGAATATGGCACCTGGCTGCCACCAGAGTTGGTGGGAATTGGGCACCTCATCACCCTAGGTCTGGACAGAAATCCAGGCACTCCTATCCTAACCAAGCCAATCCCACAAGTAACTCATTACTGTGATTTGAGGATTAAAACCCAACCATATACACATAGAATTTGTACCCATCATCTAGAAGCCAAGCAGTACATGCAGTGGTCAAATCCCACAAGCAAACGCCTTTGCTTTTCTTATTTCACTATTAATGACTTCTCAAAAGAGTTATTATATCATAAATATCTGCATGAAGCTTATTCTGAAGAGTTTACTGGAAAATTATGACTTGTCAGCATTTAACAGAATATTAATAGTTTGAAGGCAGGACAACCCATCATAAAGGACTTTTTAGACACAGCTCTAATGCTAGTACTTAATATTTTTAAGAATGATTCCTAAATGGCTCCAGGTTTAACAGACATTTTATATTAGGGATGTAAGAAGGACTGACAGTCTGATTTACAACGGCAATGCAAGGAGGGTCTTGCTTTTGAAGACAGTCAGCACTAGGAAACAGTCTTTCTCCTTGTCTTATAATTTCCATTTGGAAAATCAAATCCTCCTGCAGTGCACACCTGGGTTTTCATTTGAGCTCTCCAGAAGGTCCTAGGGAGAGACCATCAAAGACTAAATACTCCAGGCCCCTTCTGTGCACCTCCTTCTTTAGAAGCCAACTGAAATCAGAATAATAATTTCACTTTACTCTAGGGGATCTGCATGGGCCTTGAGAAAAGGTGGTATTTCTGGAAGGTTTGCATGTGGATATAATCCTTCAGCCACATTCTTTTGGCTCTGATTTGGACAGCTGGTGGGTTTGTTTGTCATCTGTCATATTAGGCAAGTAAGGATGAGATGTCAGAGCTCCCCAGGAGTCCTCCTTGGGCCATCAGGTTATTCTCCTCCCCAACTGATCTCGAAACTGGGATCCCATCCTCTCCCACAGCAGGACTTCACATGCACTTTGATGCAGCAAAGGAGAAGGCTTAGCTGCATGACAGCTTGCCCTCTTCCATCTCAAAACACTAGATAATTCATTTTGCTATCATCACACGAGTAAGCATATGAAAACAGACACAACAGCTCAGAGACAGCCAAGACACCACAGGTGTCCTTCACCCCATTTGCCATTGCTGAAATCTACTGGCTAAAGCTCCTCCCGTTCCACTTCAATCCCCAAAATTCTGCCAAATCTCCAGTGCCAGAAATTGCTGCCTACTTCTTCTGGGATTATAATGCATTCTGTCCCCAGACTTACAAATCCATTTCCTTCTCAGTGGCAGAGGATTACATTTCTTTCAGAATCAGCGGAAACACTCTGTGCTCTTACAAATAACGTATTAGTATGAGGGCAAATTCATCTCTGATCTCATCCATCATTTGCTTCACTCCTCTTGGTAGACAATATATCAGGCTTTTGACAGTCAGTACAGACTTTTTACCATCTCAGAGCAAAAAGCTTTGGCATCTGGTTTAGCCACTGCAGCTCCAGCAGCATGGGAGTATAGAGTATTGAGGACAATCCTGGCACCGTTCTCAGCCACCAGTAAGCCAGTTGTAATGACCTGCCATGGCGCTCTCTGAACAGACAGCAGCCCAGGCCTTGCAAAATCACTCAACTTCACATGGCTTCCTATTAGTAACCTTCATCAGAAACCTGAGGCTTCCTCGCTGCAGGTTCATCTGTAGCAGCCTGCTTACATGAGGCCTCCACATGCTCCCCGGAATGACTTTCCTTCCCACATTTCTCATTGTCTGTGAAGTGGTGCAGAAGTGGATTAAATAAGCTATCATCTCAGTTAGTGATAATGAGAAAATTGAAACAAGCTGTTCCATAAATGTGATCGTTATCTAGTAAATTAAATGAGATATTCAAAGGGTCCACCCAGCAGTGGCCAAAGAACTTCTTTTACTCTGCATTTCTTTTATCTGGGAAAAAGAGGAAATGTTCACAACCTTCCACGAACTGGAGTCCTCAATGGCCACACTGTCACTGAAATCATCTGGCTTTCCACGCTTGCTGCAGTGGACACAGCACAGTAACTACTGGCCTTTCAAAGACTGAGAAATTCAACTCTAGATATTGCTGGTGCTAATGGGCAGTTAATAGGGATCAGCTTTTTGAGGTTTGTCTTTTGAAGAGCGAGGCTGGAGACCACCAGCGTGAGAACTGTCATACAGAAGTCTGCTGCAGATAGTGGGGTGCTGCATGGATAGCTGGGGCTGGAAATCTAATGAAGATGCTGGGGGGGAAAAAAACCCCAACAAATCCAAAAGGCAAAGTAGAGGAATAGTTTTATGATAGGTGGATGGAGAAGCAGTCAGAGCTTCATACATAGCTGTAAGTGGGATCCCACTGAAGAGAAAAGGATGGGAAAATCAACCTATTTATAAGCCTCAGGAAATAAATGTACTTAAAAAAAAAGAGTGTGGGAAACAGATGTTTGTACTTCCTCCTTTTTAATCACGCAAAACATTGACAAAAAGCAAAATAATCTTCTATTTTCATATCATTTTTCTCCATGGTTCTGTTGATCCTGTTTCCTTTTCTAGAGAGGAGGATAAAAACATGCTCCCTCCAAACCAGTTCCCATTCATCCCTGACAAATCACAGAATCTTAAGGGTTGGAAGGGACCTCGAAAGCTCATCCAGTCCAACCCCAGTGCCAGAGCAGGACCACCTAGAGCAGGTCACACAGGAACTTGTCCAAGTGGGCTTGGAATGTCTCCAGAGAAGGAGACTCCACAACCCATCTGGGCAGCTCCTTCCAGTGCTCCCTCACCCGCAAATTGAAGAAATTTTTCCTTATGCTTGTTTGGAACCTCTTATGTTCCAGCTTATACCTTTTGCCCCTCGTCCTATTATTGGACATCATTGAGAATAGCCTGGCTCCAATCCTCCTGACAAAAGCTGGCTGCTGGGGAGTGCTCACTCCATGGCTGCTCCCTTGGCCTCAGCTCTCTGCTTTGCTCTGGGATGTGGAGTGTCTCTTTGCAAGAGACAACACGAGCAACCTGTGAGTTTCCACAGGGCAGAGGCCACACGCCAGCAACCCAGCAGGGTCCAGAGTGACTGTCATGGCCCCAGTCCATACCAGAACAATCTGCTCTCATCATTCCAATTACCAGTACACCCCAACTCAAACATACAGGATCCATGAGGGATCCGGCCCCAGAGCAGAGATCTCACATTGAGAGCTGGGCCAAAGGCACATCCAATGAGCTTATATCTGAGGGTGCTTCAGCCTGCAAAGCCTTGTCAGATGCTCTCACTGAAGCATAGCAGCTCTGGGCATTTTGTAGCTTTACAAGAGCCTCAACAAACCACCAACAAGTGACCAAACCATGAAATGCACAGCAGGCCCACAGCGTGCACGAGATGTCAAAACTGCCTTCGAGGAAGCTTGCTGCTTGAGAAGGCGGCTTTGAGTACTCTCTCTGACTGCTTTGCTCCAGCAAGCTCCCTGCTCTCCTTTCCTGACAGATTATCCTCAGGATACAGCAAAGACAAAGGCAAGGAGCACAACGCACTAATCCAGAGTCTGGAGCTGTCTGAGCCAAAGGAAAAACCTCTGTGGCAGCAGCAGTGGGGAGCAGTTGCTGCAAGCTCCAATTGGCCATGGGAGGGCAAACTGCTCCAAGCATTGCTGCACAGCTCAACACTGGCATTGCTAACTTTGCTTACAGTCAGCTTCCTTTCTTGAAAGATAATCCCAGGCCTGCTTTCCAAGGAGTTTTAATTGTTCAGAATTTTTGGAAAGGCACTTACTCCAACCAGACAGAAGCATTGGAAAAGGCAGCAAGTGAACCAGGACATGCTGGGAATGTCCTGCAGCTCCTGGGCCAGCACAGGAATTCCTCTTTTCCCCAATGGCAGAAACATTACAGAAGGCCTTCAGCATAACCCAGGCTGCTAGGAAACGTTGGAGACAGTTAAAAATAGGGATTGTGCTGATCTGGTGTTAACTCTTAATGGAGAAGGGAGTGATTTCTTGTTGGGTGCAGACAGGCACTCTGGAAGGGTGCTTTTATTCAGCAGTCTCTCACCTGTGCTGTCTTCGATTGCCCCAGCTACCTCTCACATTTTGCTGCATAGCTTGATTGTTTTGTTCCTAACACCACAGAAATCAGCCTAAAATAGTCATCTTCATAGATGGCCTGTTTTCAACACACTTTCTAGTTGGCCTCCTGTCCTAATAGCAATAAGCAGCATCAATTAACAAGGAGTGGGTACTGTAGCCCATCACCAGAGAGGGACAGGCTGTCAGAGCACAACCTGAAGCTTTGTCTCCCTGGTTTTGCCCAGCAGCATTCTCATCTGTGCACACATCTACTCCTTAATTTCATAACTTTTTAGCATGGAAAAGCAGTCAGGTGGCTTCCTTGCAAATACTTTTGCCTCCTTCTATTTATTGGTGAATTTTAAGGTAAAGATCAATTGAGCTTCAGGTGTCTAGTCCAATTCCCTAGCGTGCTATTTCTGTTTAGCACTCTGGCCCACAACATACAGCAATATAAGCTGGAAAGTGGTGGGGATTATTAACATCATGGAAAGACAAACTTAAGAGCAGAGTGCCAGGACCACCAGCAAGCTAATCACTATCCATCTGCAGACAGTGCTTCCATGCACTCCTTACTGCTGTGTAATGCCAGGAGGCTGCACCTCCAGTGCTGTGTTCAGTGTAGGGTCTCTCACTACAAGAAAGACACTGAGGGGCTGGAACATTCCAGATGGGCACCAGAGCTGGGGAAGGGTCTGGAGCACAAGTCTGATGGGGAGCAGCTGAGGGAGCTGGGAGTGTTCAGCCTGGAGAAGAGGCGGCTGAGGGGAGACATGAGCACTCTCTACAACTACCTAAGAGGAGATTGTAGTGATGGGGAGGTCAGACTCTTCTCTCAAGTAATGAGTGACAGGATAATATGAAATGGTCTCAAGTTGTCCTTCCTTGAGAGGTCTGTCAGCCCCTGTGCCAGGCTGCCCAGGGAGGTGGGGGAGTCCCCAGCCCTGGAGCTATTGCAAAGCTGTGGAGCTGAGGTGCTACATGAGTCAGTGGTGGGCTGGGCAGGGTGAGGTTAATGACAGGACTGGATCTTAAAGGTCTTTTCCAGCTGAAATGATTCTATAATGGAGAAAAGCCCTTCTCATCTTGAAAAATGATGAAAGCCCCCAATACAACTCCTTCCTGTAGGGAGAAGACTCAATAAGCAGTGAAATTTTTGGAGTTCACTTAAAAAATTGGGAAGCAGGTTGACTTGTGTTTGCTCTCTCAAGCCAGCTGTCACTGCCACCCAACAGCCCTCAGAGGAAACTAATGGAGTTAGTTGCTGCCTTGAGGCAGCATGGAGAAACTGATGGGCAAAACTCATTCAAGCACCATTCCTCAAATGGATTGTCACAGAAATACAGTGGGTTGAAGCCAAAAATCAGAGACTGCGACCAGGTTTTGACAAGAAGGTTGCCAACACCAGCATGAAACAAAGCCAACCTGGGACTGACTGACCTTCTATCACACCCCGAGCAAAAATCGTCCCATCAATCCTTTGAAACTGCCAAAAATCAGCACCATATCTGCTTGGCTGGTGACAACCTGCCCTGTTCACGTGCTAGGAAAGACCAAGTAGTTCAAGTTGCAATTCGTCTCAGTGGCCACAGGGAGCTGGAGGTGCAAACCTAGTGACACTTCTTGCAGACCTGGTAACCTTCTCGGTGCCGTGAACGGTTTTGCTCGAGTAAGCGCCCGTGAACATCCAGCAAGCTCCAGTAAGCACCAGCTCTGCTTGGTGAGCAGAGACCTTGCCAGAGCTGAGGAGAGAGGTACTCATGCAGAAAAGCAGCCTGGTGAGAAATGAAACTAGTTGGCATTCAGCGCAGCAGGGCAAGGGGAAACCGAGCACCAGCCACAAGGGCACCTGCCCTAGGCTCGAGCTGCTCCTGGCCAAGGCACAGCTTAAATCCATCTTTAAATCCTGACAGCAAGGAGCTCAGGGCCCTGCTAATCCCATGCTCTCACATCTGCACGGCTCCATTCTGCAGTAGGGAGAAGCAGCTGGATCTGCTGTGTGCACTGACACTTTCATGGCATTTTTGGTTCTTTTGGCCTGCCCAGCCTTTTGCTGTGGCTGAAGGCTAAAGCCACACAGCAGCAACACCCATATGTTGTGATGGAGCCTCAGAGTCCACATCAAACGTGATACACAGCCTGGGAGGTGACCGGCCATGAGCGTGGCAAAGTCTGGGCATGGCACACAACCAGATCACCCGGGTGTTGTGGTTTCCAGGCTCAGGCACCTGACTACTGCCAGAAGTGGTCAGCTAAGGAAGATCATCGTCCTCGCACTGACCAGTGCAGCTGGGTTTTGGTAGCCAGTCCTGGCAAGCTGTTAACCTTCAGAAGCGACAGTTCACTGTGGTTTCTGCAATGTGATGAACCAAAGGACATGCTATTTTAATTCTTCTCTAGCAGGAACTGGCACCTGATCCCAGACCACGGTTAAAGAGAATGCTTCCAGATCATTGCACAAATAACAGTAAAACTCAGGGAATTCCAGGAAAACGTTGCTTTTCTAACTCCAATTCCAGGTTGAAAGGCAGTGTTATTAACAGTCAAACATGAGCTCAATTGCTTTGATTAAAGAGCAACTGTCTAATCTCTGCCTGGACTCAGTCCTGGGTTTTAATGCCTGATTAACTACCCCCTGCCAGGATTATTTTGCATCTTTGCATATTTGGGAGCTCTATGTTTCCATTTATCGCTACAGTCAAGGAACTGTTTAAACCAATTCTCATTTGTGCTGGCAATTTAAAGAACTGTGTGCGGTTTTGTGGCTGAGCAGCAGCTAGAGCACATTACAAAAGGCTTTTAGGGTGACTTCTCAGAGAGCAAACCTGGGACAAAGCACTCAGATCAAGGCAGGGTGTCACAGTATGTTTCAGCTTTCATGGGAGACATCAAATGTCACCTCAAAGAAATCGGCAAGTTACCACCCGTTTTGCAGAAAGGCTTTGGAAAACTGATTCCCCCATCCTGGGAACGTTCAGGCCTTTCATACAAAACAAAGGATGAAAAAGAAATAGGTTTTGAGTTTTTCATTTTCCAGCACAACTCAAAATTGCTCTGAAGAAGGAAAAAAATCTTACTGTGGAAATTGTTTATTTGAATATTCCTTCTAAGATAAAAAAATCCCCTCAAAACTGTCTGAAAAAACTTCCTGCTCAACTGTAACTACCTGCAGCCTAAATGGCTCATTCTGAGCAGCTGGATCTCATTATGTACAGGAATTTGTCCCATCTGTATCCCACATCTAGATCTAGCAGCTTCGTCTACTCCTATGAGCCCTCACAGTCCATATGAGGTTTTTCAGCACCATTTGAGGTCTCTCTTCACCTAAAAGGAGACATCAGCTCAGTCCAGTGCACCACCTTTTGTTCTCCTCTGGCCTGTAACCCTAGGGCTGATACTGATCCAAAGCTGCTGTGCTTCAAGAGCAGCCCACACTGGGCTTCTCCTGTGGACCAGCATAACTGTGACGCATTAACCCTGGGGAAGAGCATCAGCTGTTCTGGGCTAAATAAGGATATTAGGTTGAGGACAGTCAACAATTCCACAGCCTCTTTGGCACAAGACAGATTATCCAAAGTTTGGAGACAAGAGGGTTTGCTGCATATCATACCTAATGCCTTAGATGAGCACTGCTTCTACACAGCCCTCTCCAGTTCTCCCATCATCTACGTGTTGCTAAGTACCATATTTAAGGATGCCAAGGCATTTCAGTGCAAAACAAGGGGATTTACAAATTGAGAAGGGTGGGATGGGGGGAAGGAGAGTAGGACATTGTTGCTGCCTCACTATCAAAGAAGCAAAGAGAATGTTTTGACAACTGTGCCCTTAACAGTTAAATCAGGTAACTGGGTCACAGTACAGAGCTGATGAAACACAAAGCTCTGAAAGATACCCATGCTTTGGAGTGGTAGTGTGCAAATCATCACACAGCAGCTCAACAAGTTAACAGCAAAGCCAAGCAAAGAGTGTATCAAGTGTATGATGTACAGCTCTGGTGGGCTCACAACACACTACAGCCACGGGAAAAGGCTCCAAGCTGCCCCCAGACTTTGACAGATATTTTTTTTTTTCCTTCATTCTCTTGTTTTTGCATGTGTCTGATTATTGAGGACATTCACAGAGAAATGGGATTTCTGGTCTCTGGAAGCCCATCTGCTCCCACTGGTTATTTCCTGCAGTTGTCACAGTTGTAATGAATTCCAGCGTCACGACCGCACTGACGGCTCTTCCCATGGGGAATGCACAGGGAAACCACCCTGGTCGAGAAAGCAGCCCTGCAGTACCCAAAGGACCCCAAAGACATGGGAAAGAGCAGAAGGTGGTCCCATGTTTCACGAGGCTCCCACCAATGAAGGAAAATCTGGGAAACAGGATTCGCTCCAGTAACACATCCCTTCAGGCTGAGAACCTGGAGACTCGCTCTGCAAAGCACATTGAGACACTGCACACTTCCAGTCTACCAGTGACAGCTTCCTACTGGGGGCACTGGTTGGGCCAAGAAGTTGTCATGGCTTAGTGCTGATGCAACCGGTCCTGGCTGGCCACAGAAAGCCATAGGAAGTGGCTAAATGGATAACTCTGGCAATGGGTTTTCAAAAGCTCAAGAGCGTTGAGCCCTCCCTCAGTGTAAGTGCATCACCAGCAGCCTCTGTGACTACCTCCTTCTCCTGTATGTACCTGAGCTATAAACTCCTGCAAGAAAGAATTACAGTAAAAAGGTTCAAGGTACAAAAAAACCCCTCACAACTTCAAAAAAACCCCAAGCTCCATTCCCACTCTTGCCTTGAAAGACAAACCCCTTCTTTTAGGCTTGGTTTCACTGAGCCATCCAGACTGCTATAGACTCCATACAGTGTTCTCCAGTTGCCCCTTTTCCTCCTACTGTCTCTGTGACCTGGCTCCATGTCCACATTCTGCTCATCTGAGGAGCCTCCAGCTGGTTTCTCGGTCAGCTGGGTCCCTCTTTAGACTGGCCCTGCTTCCCTTCCCCATTAGGCTCACTGCCCTATAGCCAACTCAGATGTTTCTCCCCAAGAGCAGGCTCCAGGGCTCCAAGACAACAGACCTTTCCCCCTTTCAGAGCCAGACCTAGAGCACACAGCCATGGCAGAGCACATCCCACTGGGACAGAATAATTACTGGACACAGGGTAGACTACACATCCCATCAGATGGTCGGAGAAGCCAAATTTCCCATGGGAACGAATCATACCACTAGTGCACACGCTGTGTGGTAGTTCATGGGGCAGACACAAAAGAGCAGAAAAAGCAATACCCCACAGGCCTGTGCACAAGCTTTCAAATGAACCACACTCACATCTGGTTTCCACCTGCTCTGCATCCCCCTTTCCTGCCCACTGCATTCCTGAATGTCTGCAGAGACTTTGCAAGGTTACCAGCAAGCAAAACACAGCTCTACTCCCCTCTCTCCCCAGCTTGACACTTGGCTCCACCAGCTTGAAGGAGGAGCTGAGGTTTGTCCCCAGCTCATATGTATCAGCCTACTCCATCCCATCTGCACGTGGCAGCAGTGACACCTTTGTGGCAGATGACCTCTCCCTCCTCAAACACTCCCAGAGACACAGTGGCCAGCCCAAATGTACAAACAGACTGGGGGCACTCGAAGCCCCATGGAAAGTGCATAAGCTATGCCATCCTGTCCCAAGGATTCATGCAGGAAGGCTGACACTTTATATTTCAATTTTGCTTGCTACAAATGTGGTGAATTAATAGGATTTACTGAAAACACCCAGGAAGAGATACAGTTAAGTTCTTACAGCATGCACGAACTACTCAACTGGGCTGTCTTTGGGGAGGCCCACACGATGGAAGAAGCACAGTAGGTTGTCCTAAGCAAAGCACAGCTTTGAAGATGATTTGCTGTCCAAAATAACAGTTGAGGACGTGATGCTATGCAGAAGGAAGCCCTCGATCAGGGCTCCTTGTGACCCCGACTGGCAGGATGAGCACGTGCAGCGTGGGAGAGGGAGCAGACAGTGGGAGAGTGAGATGGAGAAAACAAGGCAAGTGTGTGACAGGCAGATGAGTATCATCAGCTTAACCACAGAAACACTGTCAGCTCTGATGGGCTTTGGGTCATTTAAGAGGCGGTAAAGCACAACAACAAATGAGTTTGTTTTCTTTCTTTGCTCTATTCCTAAGCAGCATTGGTAAATTCAACCCAGCTCATGCTGGAGCACAACAGTGCGTGCGCCTGCCTTCCTTCTCACTTGCCAGCTTCCTTACTTCAAGATTACACATCTTTATTTCTCCAGTCTTCCTGAACAAAGACAACACTGTTTTGTCACTGTACAGCTACTTAGTCATTGCTGAACCAAGCCAGAAAACCTAGTATGTCAGAAAAAAAAAAAAAAAAAGCATGAATAAAGCATTTGATTAGGGCAAGGGAAAGAGGGAAAGGGGAATAGATGGGAGATTTGCATTGCTGCCGCACACAGTTATTAGAATCAGTGGGGACACTTGAATTGCATTTGAAAAGTTCACAATAAGGCCCTTAATCATCAAATTCTTGGCTGATGTACAGTTATATAAATTCATTGACTATGGTAGTAGCAAGGAGTTTCATACTTGCTCAGAATGCAGCTCCAAGAGCTGGATTGCTTCCTAATTTCTTTACCTAGATTCTAATAAAACTCCATTCACAAAGCTAATACCCGCCACACGAATGGTCCTGTTCATCCGCTTAGCACACAGAGCCCTGCTGAGATCCACAGGCAGGGAGACAGAAAACACAGCATTTTTGGCCTTTATTTCTACAGCCTTGCATCGCTACTCATTTCAAGTAGAGAGCTTTCCAAATCTGAGCTGACCCATTTCTGCCTGTGGCATTGAGGGCACCTCTTCCACTAATCTCATGTGTCAGCGTGGTACGGTTGGTAATGCTTGTCTCTGGGACAGCAGGTTAGGGATTTACAGAGTCCCACACATCATGTCCTTTAATTCAGTGTCAACCAAGGATAAGCCAAGGACCTAGGGCAAAGCACGATCCATTACAATTTCATGCTGGGTGGGTGCTGCATTGTTAGAAACGCAGCTCTGGCTTTCAGATAAGAAGCCAAGTCTGAACTACTGCTTGGATATATGTGTTCCAGATTTGGGGACCTTTTGTCCCTTCTGTCACCCAACAGGACTTAACACGACTGAAAGTAATGGTGATGTAAAAAAAACCAAATAATGAGGTATATATGTGGCTGTAAAATAGGGGGAAAAAAGTAAACAGGCACCAAACAGAGACAGACAGAAATGCACTTCTCTCGATAATGCCAAGAGATATTTATCACAGTGCTGTGGAGGGCTGGGTATGCCAGGGCAGAGGAGAGGCAATGGACAGTGACATTTACACTGTGGGGATGATTGCTCCCATCCCTTGCCCCCAGCACTGCCTCCCTCCCTGCTCCTGGAGCACCTTTCTGCATGGTCCCCCAGTGCTATTTCTACCCCAGCAACATCCTCCAGGTTCTGTGAAAACAGCCTGGAAGGGTATCTGGTGTTAATAAAATCGTGTCTTTTCACAGTAAAACACAGTGAGCCTCTGGGGCTTGTGTTAGGACTACAGTTTGTTTGTATACTGGCAGGCCAGGAAGAATTATCCCATCTGACTTCCCGTACATTCCAGCCTATTCATTTTCACTCAGTTACCCTGTATTAAGCTTAATTACCCCAGCATTAAGACTAATGACTTGTGTTGATTATGGCCTATCTCAAAAGAGAGGCTATTAGAGCTTTTGAGACAAAGCTGCCTCAGCTGGAGGTGATTTGTCCCCAAGGCTTGCTGTCCCTGCTGCCAAAAACACAAGCCCTATTGAACTTCCTTTGCTTCATTTTACCAGCCAGGGATGCTCATGCTGAATTACCTCCAGAAAATTAAGAAGCCCTTTGCCATTTGGAGTTTTCCCTCTGCAAAAGTACTTGGGTGCAGCAGTCAAATCACTTGTCACTTCTCTTTGCCTCACTTAACAGGTCTCACGCCTTCAGTGCCTATTTTCTCTAGCTCTCATCTCTCTTCTCCTGGCTCTGTGCCCTACCTTTTCCAGGTTTTGAAACGACCTGCTAAAAACCCAGCAGCAGCACTGCATCTGTGGCTCACAGCAACACCAGACCTTGGGATGTCACAGCCTCTGGAACGAACTTGCTGCTCTACACACTTTGATCACCAGCAGCACCTTTGCCAAATGAATCCACCTCCATCCAAGGCTGATAAAAAGGAAGAAAAAACAACCCCAAACCAGCTGGATTCTACCTTGCTCCTGTTATGCAGGAACTTGGGAAACCTTTCTTGAGAAGAACATAATCCTTTAGCATTAGCTGTAGCTGTTTTGGGCTGGTATCAGAGTAAAACTTGACATGGTTCAGAACCTGTATCCAAAATGGCTCCTGAACCAGATTCACTACTTTGTGTAGACAAGTGCAGATACAGCATTCCTGTATTTCTTAGGGAAATTATTTCATCTGCTGATACAGTACTATCACATTGCCTGTTCAACAGAACTTTTAATCCCCTTAGTTTTTTTGTGATCACCAGGCACAGTTTGGTGCTAGTTTATCTCTTAGTGTGGCAGCCAGGCAGCCCTGTCAAGGATCACAGACCATCACGTTGTCATGTCCTCAGCTGCTGCGGTGGAAACCGCTCCCTCCCCATTTCTGGAAACAGAAAGAGGATCTAGGTTTCCATGAGGTTTTTTTGGCCTTTGGTCCAAGAACAACTAAATCTTGGGTGAGTGAAAAAAAGGCTTCACCTAGGTGATGTGATCTTCCTCACTAAAGACTGCCAGTGCAGACAATTTGTCCTGGCAAGCTATCAACCAAGCATAGGTCAGAGAGAAAGATGCCTTTTCAGCCTTGCTTTGCGTCTCCTTTTCCCTGCTGCCCTATGCTAGGACTAGAGAGTCACTTTAGATGGGATTAACAGAAATAAACACCACCAATCCCTTTCTTCTGCCACAATCCTTGTATCCCCTGAGCTCAGCCTTGGCACCAAACAGCCACACTGGTTGCAGTACAGGTGAACAGATTCCCTGGAGATCAGATATACTTGAACTGAGTATATATAGCAAATGCAAAGCGTTTTGCTTCATTTACCATAAGCACTGACCATACTGCAACACACACACATAGCCAAAGCTGCTCTGGGTTTTGGGCATTTGTGTGTGCTCCTAAGCAGACAGCTCACAATTCTTCCCACCTGTAGCAGACCCTCTAAAGGTTTCCCTGCTGAGATCTCAGCCCTTCCCTGTTATTATTGCTGTACAGCAAGCCTTTATTTCCTGCCCTGAAACACTAAAGCAAGGTGTCTTTCCTCTTATTATAATTTTTTTGTTGCTGCCATTTGCTTCAGTCTTCAGGCCAAGCTGAGCACCAAGACAGCTAAGGCCACTGCAATGGCACAAGAAACACTTTTCACTTTGGTGAGAAAGCAAACACCTGGAATGCATGTAAGAAAGGAGGACAGAGTATCTTCCTCTGGGCTTTCCTAACATCTTCAGTCTGCCCAGCAAGGCCTCCTTGAGTTCACTCCACCCATGAGCTATTTGAGGCCAGGTTTAGAACAGTTCCTAATAAAGGAAAGCAAACTGGCCTCACACCTCATTAAAAGTCCTTGTTTAACCATTAAGCTTGCTTAGCTCTACCTGAACCAGACAATCTCCTTCCCTTATCGCTAAATCCTATTGCATTTTTACATTAAAATACTACTCTACTATGACAAGATACCATCTTCCCTTAAGGACAAGGTTCACAGCATCTCAACAGGCCAGTGCTTACTAGGTGGTTATCATCACTCTTCTGGGCTATTTATACCAAGGGCCACTGGAAATACTTTCAACATGAGGAAGCACAGTTTCCCTGCTTTCTTTTTCATCCAAGAAACATGGTGCTATGCATATGAAAATCAGGGAACAAACCCAGCATCCCTGGAGGCACGTACAAACACAGGCTGCTCAGAGCGGTGGCCTAAAATGTTCTTCATCCTGAGAGCCCACAGGGGCAGAGCAACTGTGGTCTGGTTCCTGCTCTCCTGCATGTCCTGATTCTCTTTTCCATTCTGGCAAGAGTGTCTGTGAAGCTCCATCAATTAACATTTGTAAAAATGTTTTCAGATATTGAGATAGCAGTGGATATAAAATTGCCCAGAACTATTGCTGACTTTTACTAGTAATTAATGTTGCTGTCGTGCACTTAGGCTGGAGCTCTTGGAGTATTATGAACAACAAAAATACCCCTATTGTGCCTGGGCAGGGGCTGGAACTCTGCAGCAACGTGACCCTCGTGGGCTGCAGAAGGCCCTTTTCACGAGTAGTTTTGTGTGAGGTCAAGTCAGCACAGCAAAGCAAAGCACAGGGCAAATGTCTCCTGAGATACTGAGTCAGGTGCTGGCTGCCCAGGACTGCTGAAGCAAGGTTGGGGCTTTTGGATATGGTTAGTGGGATGAGGCAGGGTGTCACCTGTAGGTAGGAGGCATTGCTCCATGACTGTGTCACAAAATGCAGCCTTTAGACAGCAAAGCTTAACCATGCAGCTCTGTGTCCAGCCTTGGCTCAGCAGGGACAGGTTTGTCTCAGCTGGGAGAGGTCGGCAGGTCAGGAGGGCAGAGCAGCACCCATGACCCCTCCAGACCTTCCCCAGAGGGAGACTCTGCAGCCAGCCAGGCCTGTTTTTCTCTGCATTGTGTCTGTAATTGAAGCACAAAAGCCATTCGTTTAAGTGGGTTTAAATGGTTAAAGGCACTTGTTCTCTGAAAAGAGAATGAAATTGCTATTGACACTTCCATAAAAGAGAGGCTTTTGAGACACAGTAGGAAAGCAGCCCATGAGTAGTCTTCCTCACTTCACACGCTGCAATTAGATCTGCAGCCTCCTCCTTTGCTCTCCTTATAGAATAGGTACCATATCTTCAAAGGATGAGAAACTTAATGGCCTCATTGGTGCTTTGATGAATAATTAATGCTGCTGCATTAATCGGGAAGTTAACTAAGGCCTGGAGAGAGACTGTCTTTAGTAGAGAAAAGCGTCTTTGGGCTGTCACATTGGGCACTGGGTCAGGGAGATGCACAATGATCTTCACACACACTGTGTCAGTCAGAGATGAACAAAAGATAAAATATTTCCCTCACTCAGGGCTGTACACTTGGGGACTTTTCCTTAGGAGGGTAGAGACCACCAGGTTTCCTCACTCCTTAGCTGTGTGGCACAAGATGGGCCCTGCAGAGCGAGTCTGCTGGGGCTCTGCTGCAGGAGGGCTCATCGAGTCGCAGCAGGTTGTCCTTTCACACAACCACATACTGGTAGAGGTTGGAAGGGACCTCTAGAGATCACCCAGCCCAACCCGTTGCTAAAGCAGGTTCCCCTCAATCGGGTCACACAGGAACATGTCCAGAGAAGGAGACTCCACACCCACCCTGGGCAGCCTGTGCCAGGGCTCCTTCACTTGATCACCAAAAAAGTTTCTCCTCCTGCTCAAGTGGAACTTCCTGCGTTCCAGCTTGTGTCTGTTACCCCTTGTCCTGTCACTGGGCACTACAAAAAAATGACAGGCCCCATTCTCATGACACCTGCCCTTTAGGTATTTATAAGCATTGATAAGGTCCCCTCTCAGTCTTCTCCAGGCTAAACAGCTCCAGGTGTCCCAGCCTTTCCTCATAAGGAAGATGCTCCAGTCCCTTCATCACCTTCATGGCCCTCCACTGGTCTCTCTCTAGAAGTTCCCTGTCCCTCTTGAGCTGGGGAGTCCAGAACTGGACACAGGACCCCAGATGAGGCTTTACCAGGGCAGAGTAGAGGCGGAGCAGAACCTCCCTCGACCTGTTGCCCACACTCTTTTTCATGCCCCCCAGGATGCCATTGGGCTTCTTGCCCACGAGGGCACATTGCTGGCTCATGTTTAGTTTGCTGCCCACCAGAACTCCCAGGTCCCTCTCCACGGAGCTGCTCTTCTGTAGGTTACCCCCAGCCTGTACTGGTGCAGGAGGTTGTTCCTACTCAGCTGCAAGACTCTGCACTTGCCCTTGGTAAACCTCATGAGGTCCTTTAGCTCTGAGAAGTTAGCTGAGGCAGCCACATCCATCCCTGTTGTGTGAAAAGGGGATTGGGTGTTTTGAGATGCTCTTTAAAAGCAAAGCCTTTTGCTTGCTGGGCTTTCTGCAGTGCCTCCTACAACGGGCTGTCACTGCTAGGCTGTAATACAAATAAATAATATCACACGTGACTCACTGGTTGTACTTGTGAAACATGAGGAAAGAAGGTAACAGCTGAACCTATTTAAACACATTGGCCTGAGTAATATTTTTAAGAAAACAACAGCAACATCGTGCCCATTGGAGCCTTCTCGGTAAATGCTAAACGTGCCATTGAAAATATCATCTGCTCAGATTCTGCTCAGATTTAATCATCCTCCATTCACCCTTTCCAAAAATAAAAAGGGAAAGAAAAAAAGGGAAGAAAAACAACAAACCTGAGATCTGGCTGAAACATTTGGTTCTTGCTCAAGAATCTGGTCCGAATTTTACAAAGGTTTCCTGGAAGTAGAGATCAAGGGGCTGGTTTGGGGCTCAGAAAAAAACCCTCTGGCAGGATGAAGAGGAGAAAACTGCCAGAGACTGATACTTTGTCATTTGCTTATTGGGAACACTGCACAGGACTGTTCCTGCTAATTAAAATCAGCGGTGACCAAAGATCATTTGCAGAGACTGGGCTTTGGCCAAGCGTTTGTGTGTGGATGAGGAAATGAGATCATAAAAGTCACGACTGGCCTCCAAGCTCAGGGAATGTAATTGCCTCTCACACCTTGCTTCCCAGCCTCTCCAAACACCACCATTCCCAATAAAAGTGGAAGCAGGGCTCCTCACCTCCAGGCTTCTCGTCTATTTTGATCTGGTAAACCATGGAAAGGGACCAAGAAAATCATGGCGCTGGGATTGTCCCCGGTAAGAGCAGATTAAAACTGCTCTGCAGCTGGCCCCTGTCCAGCTGGACGTGGCTTCTGTATTTATGATTTTTACATGCAACATTTCTCCTCAGGTAAAAATCTGTGCCACCACAGCAAACTCAGCTAAAATGCACATTGAGATGCACAGGATTAGCCAGACCAAGGACCTGCTCTGTAGTTCAGAGAAGAGCAACCCTTTGCTGCTGAGCCACCCTGCTGACCACAGATCCACAGGGATGGCCAAAACGTCTCGTGTCTGACATCCATGTCAGAGACAGGTTCCCCATGACAACAGGGGAAAAACAGGCAGAGGCACTGACTGGTTTTCACCCAAGAGTTGAACCCGTCACGCTCCTTTACCGATGAGGTAGGTAGGACGGGTGGGCTGATGTGAGCAACGCCACAGGATCACTGCCTACTTATATATATATACACATAGAGAGGAAAAAAATATACACTGCCTTCAGCAGATACTGAGATTTAAGTCACAATACGCCTACTGGCACGTCCACCTCCGCAAATCTACAGTCACAAGTGTCCTGATACAATGATATCACCGTGTCAGGGCAGTAGCATCATGTAGAACTACTCCTGCTCCAGAGCAAGCAATGGATCCACACGCTGGGGCTACCCCAAATACCAAGATTGTGTTACTTTAGTGTAATTTTGCTGGGAAATTTCTGAGCTGTGACCTAAGATGCTATGGCTTTTCCTCCAACATTAATGCAGTGCCTGTCTGCTGCCCTCAGCTGTACCCACCGGTCTGGTGATAAAAGGTGCTCAACAGAAAGAACAGGAATGTCAAGCCCATGATTAAGACAACTCATCTTCTCTAATGGCATGTCTTCTCATTTCTTTTCTTCTCTTCTCAAAGGACACAATCAAAGCCTGAATTAACTAATTCCCTCCAGTCATTCACCAACTAATTGCACTGGCTGTGTTTGCCCAGTTCACTTCATCCATCTAACAGCCATTTTCTCCCACTGTGCTCTAAAAGTTGACTTGCATGTAGGGAGATGTCCTGCCTTACTTCCTGAGGAAAGCAGCATCATTTAGAATAGCAGTAGTTGACCATAGTTATCTGATCTCCTGGCTATTTCCCCCAGAAAGCACAATGTGAAAGCAGAAAATCCAGTGACAAACATCTCATCTGGAAGTTTGAGATTGTACAAGGTTTCAAAGATGCAAAATGGTATCCAGCATCAAGTATCATGAAGCAGAGCACTGAGGAAACAGAAATTTTTTATATGCCCAGTTATTTTGTGCTGTCAAGACATCTGCTGTGTTAGAGGGGATTTTTTGAAGGCCATGGGGGTAAAACACATGCAATGACCCATCTTTATTGCTAAGGCCTGAACTTATGCAGGAAGGACCCTCCTGGACAACCATGAAAACCATCCTGAGGCCCACTTCTTTTCAAGGCACTGAGAAGGGGACAGAGAAGCCAATTCTGCATCCTCTGCCTCCGTGCAACATCCCTTCCAGGGCTGCACATCCTGCACCCAAGGAGTCAAACACCAACCTGCATCCATGGCAGGTCCAGGGATTTACACACCTACTGCCTTTATGGGAGGAAGTGACAGAGAGAGGGAGGAATGTGATAATTACCCTACAGCTGGGTTTCCACCTAGGACTGGCCACTTCTACTGAAAAAGCTGCCCTGCAAAGAGCACCAGAGTTATGCTATTTGAGACAACTGCACAGTGCAAGCCTTGACAATGAATTAAGGGAGAAGTCAAGCTTCAGGGCATGAACCGTGGAAGCATTGCTAGGGCAGAGGCCAAGCACATTGGGGAAATAGGAAACAGTGGAGCCATGCAGGAAGGCAAATTCATCCCACCATGAAAGCAGTGGGTGGAGGAATTGGTCTGAAAAGAAAAAAATGGCACCAAGATCTCCTCATCTCCCATATCAGAGAGGGAAGGGCAAGATGGGAGAGATGGGACAGTCCAGGCAAAGATTCAAACATAAACCCACCAAGGAATGGCTCCTGAACCCACTGTGTGCTGAGGCTTCACCTCTAGCAGTGGGACTATCTTCCCAAAGGGAAAAAGGTCTTCAGGAGAGGTGCTTCTAGCCCAGCAGCTGCCTTTCCCTACTTGTAGCAGAGCTAGACAGCAGTCCCTTGCTCCTCCCCATCCACAATGCTGCAGTAAAGAGAAAGGACCCAAGGCAAGAGGCACTGAGAGACACAATAAGGAAAAAGCATGAAGACAAAGACAAAACAGTCCTTGTGCTTTATCTCCCAACTTCAGACTGCCCTGCCAGAAGAAACACAGTTATCTTCTCATCTTCCACTCTGCCTCTCATAGTTCTTCTTGTGATATAGGGGAAGTCACCAGCAGTGTTCAAGATGCCCAAGGTGGTCACTTCTCCTAAGAGCTCCACAGAGCTCTGCCACCATCCTGGGTCCCCACATCCACCCTCAATGTGCCACTTCCCTTGGCTCTGTGACACAAGTTCCATGCTGTTGTGCAAGTCCCACCATGCTGCTGGTGTCCAGAGTATGCTTTCCTGGTTTATGTTCATTTGCCTGCCTCTCAGGCTGACTGGGGGATTTTTTGTTGTCTTTCCTGGGTTTTATTAAGTACAAACAAGCCCTCCTCAGGTGTTTCCTGCAAGTTCAGCCAGGACCGGGACTCCCAGACCCCCTCAGTCCCACTAAGGAGAAATGCAATGAGCAGGAGCAGGGGCAGGTAGCACTCCCCCAGCTTCATCTCCTCTCCCTCCTCCCTTCGGCTGGGCACATCACAGAGGTGAGGAAGGCTGCCTGGTTAGCACCTAAGGAACACCATGCCTCCTCAAGCCCACAGCTGAAACACAGCAGTTTCCTCCATCCTTACATTGTTCTCACTCACCTCATCACAGCCTTAATCCCAGCCTGAGCTGGAGCACACCCCTGAGATGAAGTGGGGCTGGAGGAAGCACTGCTGCTCAGCAGTGGGGTGGGAAAACAAAGTGGTTTTCATCAATACCTCCAAAAAGCTGACAGCATTTTACACAGCCTTTGTTTTCACTAGAAATTCAATGAACTTCAGCTGCTGTGTCCAAGTGCCTCTGTGCACAGTACATGGCCATGAGCAATGAGGGGAGGATGGAAACAAACCACCTGTATAGATTTTTCATACATTTACTGTCTGCAAAGGAGACAGGAGCATGAAATTCTGCTTCTGCTGACTTACTAAATAACCATGGGCCATATTGTGAAAGCAGACAATTCATGAAGCAAAACCAACTTTTGCAGGCATTTTACAAGATGATTGTCCCCATGGGCCTTCTACATCCTCTTTCATTTGCCTCTCCTGTAATAGACTTAAAAGTTTCAGGTACCTCTTCAAATGACTGCCTCTTACTGTTATGGTCACTGCATGCAACCTGGCCTGATGAGTATTTTAACATCTGACTGTGGCAGAAAATGAAATTGTCTATGGGGAAGGCCCTTGACATCCGTTTGCCCAGGACACAGAGTGGCTGTTGAGAAGGGGTGTTGGGGAAAGGCAATGTCCCCAGCTGAGGCTCACTCACAACCACGGTGATGCAGCTGAATCTCATGTAAAAAACACTGTGCAAGCTTCACTCGTGGGTTTTGCTTTTTAAGATTTCTTAATGCCACCCAAAGCCACAGGCAGAAGATTAATATTCCTCTCTGCAATTCCTCCTTTGGCAGCTGCACTGACCAAACAAGCCTGCAGGGCAGTCACGGGCTTTGGACTGTGGTGGGTGCCGTTGAACAAGGTCACCTTCAACTTTACCTGCTTAACCTTTGGGCACATTTAGCAGGTTTCTTGAGCACTGGAAAGCTGACAGAGGTTATCATTGCCTTCCTCAACCTCAAATCTCACCAACAAGGACCCATCTAGTACTTTCTCAAGAGATCTTCCAGGACAGAAAGTATGCTTGGTCAGGGAGCTCTGAGGAGCCAAGATTGTCTTTCTGTGCCTGGGAATTACTCATTTTCCTCTGGGAGTAACCAGTCCAAGGAATAGCAATGTTTCTGTTAGGCAAAGGAGACAGGGAATACAATTAGGAGAAATGAAGAGAGTCTCCATTTCTGCTGTTATTTGTGGGACTCATATTTAACTCCAATGTATTTTTATGCAGAAATGATGTGACAGCTGGTGAAGGATCTTGGAGGGGGTGAGATTCAGATCCTGATCCCTGGGAAACCCTGGGAAATCCAATGGCAAAGGTTGGCTTGGGGAATCTGAGGTCAGCCTTACATATATCCTTCTGCCTCCAACTGGAAGAGATGAAAGCCAGCACTGAGCCCTTCAGAAGCCTGCCCCAAAACACATGCTGGTAGGATGCCCACTGGCAGGTAGTGGAGGTAGGACAGCCCTGGTGCCACAAACAACCTGGCAAGCAGCTATGCTTTGTTACCAGCACCCATCAGCATAGGTCCAAGGTACAAAACTCAGGAGGTCTCACGAAGAATAGCAAGGTGGGTAACCCAGCTTTCTGCAAAGTCAAGCTGAGGATTAAGACATTCTCATTACTGCTTTTTGCAGTCACATTTCTCAGAGCGTGACTCATTCAGGGTCACATGATAAATACAGGAAAGACCTAGAAACAGGTCGAGGTGCCCTGACCCTCGAGGCCAGGTGTTAACTGTTCAACCATGCCTGTCAGACTGGGCAAAGAAAGTGCAGAGCTCTGGAGTTATGACAAGATTTCACAACCTTCCAACTCAGAGGCTGGGAAAAGAAAGTGACATTAAAGATAATTAAAAAAAAGCAAACCACAAAGAGACTTCCCCTCCAGCAGCAGCAAGATTACCTGATGGCAAAGCACAAAGGTGCTAAAGAATAATCTATGCAGGTGGCTCTAAAAAATTACGAGACAGAAAGAGAAAAGAGGAAATGTAATTGAAAGAAGAGCCTCTCTCACACTAATGTCATTCTTGACATTTGAGCAAGTGATTTTAAGGATGACTAAAATAATATTTACATACTTAAAAATCACTGGGTTTTGAAGACAACTCTGTTAGATCATCTCCAGGGAACAGAAGAATGATGGGCTAATTAGCTGGCTTTGCTACAAATCACTTTGCTTCTTTTTGTTATTATTTGCTCCACGCTTCTCGCTTGGATTGAGACCTCTCTCTACAAAGATGCTCCACAAGCAATAGCTCTGGCCTCCAGATGTTTACTCCTAGTGAGTGTCTGCACTGTGGTGATTCTCTGAGGCCTTAGCCAAGCACAGCAAAGTCCCATCAAAGTCCCATGTTGAGCTCACCTTCAACAAATGCCAGCTCTGCTATAGAGCTCTCTGTTCACTGATCTTACCAGGCGAACATGGGCTGTTTCACTCAGCATCCATTTACTGAACTGATTAGGAAAAAAAAAAAACAAACCTGAGAGCTGACCAAAAACTGCACTGAAAAAAAAAAATCAAACCTCAGTTCAAGATTCAGGTCTTATTATTTCTTGTTTGCACACATTGACTGGCTTCCTGCTTCTGCTCAGAAATGACAATGGACAGACAACACGGCGAGTTTATTGGAGTGGGATATGTGGGTTCAACAGATGGCTCTAAACACAGCTGGTGAAAATACACCAGTGGGCTGGAGAGGGCCATGTCCCTGCAGCCAGAGGTGTCCCCATGACCTGAGAAACAAACAGCTCTGCCTCAAATTGAGTCCTTGGTGTAATTTCACTACCAGGAACAGGCAGGAAGGGAAGGAGGAAAGGGAGGGAAGCCTTGGGCAGGAACAGAGAAAGACAAATAAAAGCTCCTGAATACTAGGAGTCTCACAGTTCTCCAAATAAATGGAGGGTGTTGCCATCCATTTATGAGTGATCATTTCACTTTCATCATCAAACCTCATTTTGAGTTCAAATCCTCCCAAAGCCAGTTGCCTGTAAACCTGCAACTCTCACCATATGATTTATTCTGGATAATCTGCCTTTGCAATATGCTGTGTGCCTCCTTTGGTGCTATGGAAACCCATAAATGACATGGATAAAGGAGCAGTGAGCTTTATGCTCACTCTAAAGACAGCATAGGGAGAAATGACCAAGTATAACCTTATTTTCAATAGAGCTTAGTTCTCAAATCCACTGGGGAGGAGCTGCCAGATATTTTCCTGGTAAAGAAATATCACTAGCCTGAAGCCAAGTGTTGATTTAAGGCCGTATCTGTGTGGAGAGGTTATGAAACTGAAGATGTGATTCTGAGGGAGCAAATGAATGGGTGAGTTGGAACAAACAGCTCTGTTCGAAGTACTAATTGCAAAAGGACAGATACCTGCACTAATGCTAGTAGAAAACACAAGATTCACAAAGAGTATCAGGAATAAAAGTGCTGGGGTAGCTTTCACAACCAGAGATCATTAAAAAGCATTCAGGTACTTGTGAAAAGGTCCAGAAGTTTCACAAGACCTCCTTAATTTTGGCCAAGCACTTTATTTCTCCAAAGATCTTTCCTAGAAGGCTGTTTCTTATTAACTTTTCTTTTTTTTTTTTTTCCCCCCTTGATCTTTCAACTCTATCTTTAAGGTTTTGATTCATGAAGCAGAAACGATGCCATGTGATCTCACCAGCCAGCCACCCTCCAAACTGCAGAAATGAAACAACCCTTTGGGTGCAAATCCTCTCAACTGCACAGAAAACATTTACTAGGAAAACAGTTGCAAAAAACCACCAACAGCTTGTGAAAAGTGAGCATGTCTTACTGTAAGACCTTTGGAGGTAAAAAGATCTTATCGCATTGAGTAGAAAGCAACAACTTTTGTATGGTTTTGAGATCTTTTATGAACATCTTTTACGAGCATCTTCCACAGAGGTATGAGCTACAACCAGGTTATTGTGGGACACCCAGCTTATGGAAACCAGCATAGCTGCTTCGACTTCCATGGAGCTGGATGGATTTATATCAACAGGATATTGAGCACAGGCTTTTCAAATGAATCTTGCAGGACTTATCTGCTCTCAAGCATGCTGAATTTCAGTGATGCTTTTCACAAAAGGAACAACGTCCCAGCAACTGTTAAACCAAATGAATGTTCTCCTGTAAAGTGTGCACACTGCAGGGTCCAGAGAAGTACACCACCTACACTAGCTTAGTTGCAATCACTAACAAAGGCTGCAGAATTGGACTCCAAACACAAATGAAACATTTGAAGACTGGGATAATCCAACATAAAGTACATTTCTGCCAGCAAGGTACAATCGACTCTCCATTCAGTGGATGCATTTTCTGCTGGAAGAGGACAGGCTAGGGAGGAGTGGAGTGCTGAGAGCTGCTTTGAACACTTTGGATTAAGGGACAAAACAGCAGCTCCTAACCCAGGAAATTCTAAGTTGGATTTTCCTAAAACTTAAAGAGCATAAAAACACCCAGTACCACTCACTGGGACAATCTGGCATATCTTTGTCCAGGTTCTCTTGGCTCCCTTACAAGCCCTGGTTTTGAATGTTAATTCACAAAGACTCTCTGAGTCCAGCCACACTTGAGCACTGGCTCACTCAGGCCAAGAAGGATCTTATTGCTCTCATACATGTCCCAGACACTTCCCACCTTTCCACCATCCACACCACACTGCAGAGAACTTTCCCAGGGAATTATGTGCCAAAGGAAGGGGAAATCAAGTAGATAAACAACAACAAAAAAATCTTTGATCATTTTATTAGGGTACAACCTACAGTATTTCTTTATGCCAAAATCAGGACAGGAAATCCAGACGTGACTTCTGGGAGCCCTCTCCCTACGTTATCATTTGAAAAGACAGGAACTTTGTGTAGTAGCTAGCTCGAGATGCATTCTGCTTGTTAAGTTCCTTCTGCAAGATATAAACAAACCAGGAGCCAAGAAGATTCTCCCTCTGAGTTGTTTATATGCTTTTCCTTTGACCTAGTCACCTCTTTCCTGCACAACTGCTCGCTGTGGGAATGCATTCTCAAGTGCTCTTCTCACACTTTCTTTCTGCTTGACTCTCCTGCCTGAAAAACCCAAGACCTCTTGCTCTTCTCTGAGACTGCTGGCAACAAAATAAACAGAGAGAAACCCACTAATCTCTAGTTTCTAGCACAAAGACACGTGACACAAATGTAAGGTACCCCAAGTGCCCTTCAAGTGCTGTGTGTGTCTCTGGGATGCTCTTTGAGTCACTGCTTTTGGCTGTAGCCCCCTCATAGGTGTTAGGAGTGAGGGCTGTGCATGGGTTGGTGTTCCTGTTCTCTCTTTTGTACTCCTCAAGCTCTGGCCTATGCTCAGGCCAGCCCTGGCCTCCAGCTTGCAGCTGGGATGACAAAGTGGGTCTTTGCAGATCCAGACCTTGGCTTTCAAAACCCCTAATAGTCAGGCAAGTCTGTACCAAGGGGTTGGAAACTTCCCCCTCTGAGAGGCTGTTTGAGCCTACCATCACTGGGATGGCAGAAGGGTCTGACTTGCCCATTGGTCCAGGCTGTCCCATGAACCTCAACCCCACTGATGCCAAGGCACACACAAGGAAAACCTGAGGGACCTTTTATTTCATGAGTAATTAACCAGGCAGCCTCCCTCGAGCCTCTTCTGTTGTTTCCTGGGTACATCCCTGAAATTAACCTCAGAGTTAATGAAGCCAATTACCAACGGCAGACATGGTCTCCCTCTAATTATTTTCCCTGGAAAGGTCACCCAAAGCAGCACATTGTGAAATGCAGCTAATTGCATTGTCTGCTCCCAGCACGGAGCCGGCTCCTGCGGGGCTCTGCTGGGCCCAGGGGGAGGCTCATGTGCCATGGCCCAACAATTGCAGCCTCCAGCTGGGGAAAAAAGTGATTGTGAGAGAGGAACCCACTGCCAGAGTCTCCCTGCCACCAACAGCGCCCACAGACAGAGGCTCTGGCTGCTGGCTTATCCCCCTTCCTTTCAGATGTGGCCAACCAGCCCAGCAGTCAAGGCAGATTAGATGAATGTGCCAAGCTATCTGGGTGTCAGAAGAAAGCAGTTGGATGCTTCTCTTTGGAAATTGTTTTGTTTTCATATAGCTTTGGGTTGGTTTTTTTCTCTTCTTTCTGTTTTATTTTTGTAAGAAAGGAAAGGGAAGGAGAATTTTGGCTGGAAAAAACCGAGCTCACAGCCTGGGTCTGGGACATGGAGAGGGATGTGGTTGGAAGTATCAGCTATAGAAGTGCCCAGTGAGAACACTGCCTCATCTCTAAATTAACAATGGGTTGAGGGGCTGGAAATCCTGGTATTTTAAAAAATTCACCAGGAAAAAACCATGGTCAGACCAAACCAAAGGAACAGCACAGATCAGGACAAGAACAGCACATTCTGTACTGTTTCTATTTTGGACAAAACATTTCTGATAGCAACAACTTTCTGAAGAGTCCACACAGGTACAAAGTCTCCACTCTGTGAATCTTATCATGGACCTGCCCTGCTTTATCTCCACAATTACCAAAGCATCCCTGAGAAGCTATAACCCATCAAGTGTTTCCTCTCACCAGCCCACAGAGCAGCTCAGACAAGGGGAAAGGGCATCATCTTCTCATATTTTCCTACAATGTAAGTAAAGCACAATGTGTCGTGTGCTGTCTTCACCTCCTGCATCCAACAGAAAATACAGCTCCAGTGCAAGAGCCTGATGTCTTTGAAACCATGAGCCAGAGCTCACCACACTCCACCTTTCCCTGTAAGGGAAGTTTTAGGAAGAAAGCAAAACTTTCTGAAGCAGTGCTTCTCAAATCCTGCCTTTGTCATTTAGGATTGAAGAGGACAAAGTATTTATGCCTGCAAATGGACACCATTTGAGAATCTGAGTGGGAAGTAATACTATGACTACTTGCCACATAATCAAGCTTAATGTTGAGGTTTGCTACCCCAACCCCTAAAGTACAGTGGAATCTTTGGTATTTCTGATGGGCTTTCCTGAGCCCATCAGCATCACCATCATCAGGTTGTTGTGACGCCCCAGTTTGTTATTAAACACACAAACAAAATTTATCTGGTGAGTAAAGAAGTTGCAATGTCCACCCCTCCAGCAGGAAAATTCAGGATGGATATCCAGCTGCTACCCTGGGTGCTGAAGCTTGCTTTTATCTGAGGTTGCTTTGGAGAGGGAACATGTTCAATCAAAAGGTAGTTAACAAAACATACGTGACCCATCAAAAGCAAGCTCCAGACGCTGCATTTTTGGCATCAGCAACAAGAAGATCCAAGCAGCTGGGTGTCAGAGCAGCTGTGTGGACTTGGCCCCTCTCCTCTCCTCACCGTGGCTCAGGGCACAGAGTGCCTGTGCCTCGATGCGACACAGCCCATAATCACATTCACATGTCAGGTCACACCAGGCAGGAGATGATGTGTGTGACCACATTAAAGAAGGGAATTTTTTCCTTTGAGATTTCTTTGTAGACTTTAATAAAGGCTCCCTCTGGGCTTTCACACTTCAAAGGAAAAGGGGAGAGGGACCATCTTCACACATCCTAATTAACAACGTTTAATAATTGTTCTTGCATGCTGCTTTGGTTTTGCATCTTTCACAGCTCAAAGGACAACGTTTCTGAAAGGGCTTGGAGAATGTCAGTGTCCTCCAGCTCCAATAAACCTCAGAAAGCTGTGGTGCAGAGGTGGATATGCCAAAGACTCACATGTAATCCCCTATAGATATGGCACTGACCGAGACACACAAGGGGGCACGGATAACCAGATATCATCTTTGGCAGAGCTTCTTTCTTTAGGCTCAATGATGAAATTACTTTGGTGGCCTCTCCTCTGTCCTATAAAAGAACAGAGCAGAGCAGCTCTGCTCTGAAACTTATGTTGCCCTGTTTACAGTACCGTTTGGGAGGTTAGCCAGGGAGCACAGCAGTCAACATGCTAGCAACACACGTCCTCATCACCTCTGAGGTGCCTGGCATTGTAAAAAGCAGGATCTCAGCATCTCCATGAAATCAAGATCCTGTATCATTACAGCACAGTCCAGGGAATGCCAGAACCTTACAGGAAGCCAGGGAAAAATAGGTCAGTTGTACACTTGCTATTTTCAAAGGACACTCGGAGCTCCAGCTTTCAGTAAGAAGCTGAATCGCTGTTTTGGCACTGAAAAAGAAAATGCTACATTTTCCTCATCTGTATTTATAAAGACAGTGCAACTCTCTGGCACTGAAGCCATGTCTTTGACATTCCTGATGAAGATGTGCCACTAGTGCAAAATGCAGCTGTCCCTGCAAGTACCACCTGTACACCAGAGCTCCTGCTGACTTCTACCACTTCTCACTTCAAGGCTTAATGCACTGAACTAACATACTAAGTCCTGGTGATTGTAATAACGTCTCATACTCATACAAGTCTGGAGTCTTATACCTGAGGGAGGCACCACCAGCTTCCCCTAAATTATCTGTTAGAAATCTAGGTAACGTCTAAAGAATGAGTTCCAAACACAGAGAGAAAAAGACTTTTGGAAATCCAGTGTTTTTAAGTTATTTGCCAAACTGACTCTCCACTCCCACACAGGACTATGGTATTCAGGTAGGCACACGTCCTCATATCAACACCTTCATCCTCTCAAGTGTCTGAACAGTTGGGAACTTCCACATGTATTTTCTATGCACGAGCTTCCTATACAACATGAGTGGGACTACTTGGGCAATTTGTCACTATGCTATGTCTGTAAGTCATGTCCTGGTACCTGACCCACAGAACTGTGCTCTCTTTCCCCTTGAAAACAACCATGAAACTCTTAGGCTCAATACAGAGAAGATCTTGTTCCTTTCAGCATGCTCAGCTTGAAGAACCAAGGCTCTGTAATGCATTGAGTGGCACCTGGTTCTCCTGCCTTTCCCTGCCATGGTCCACTTGAGCAGTTCCCACCACTACTCAGTGGTTGGAAGGTGGTGCTGGCTCTTCACTTAGCAAGACAGTCTGTGCAGCACAGCTCAAAGCCCATCCTGAGAGAGTTTCTTTAAAACCATCTGATAAGCCACCAATCTTTGTTTGCCTGGAAACACTTCAGTGAGCATCTGAGCTGCAGCCAAGAACACAAGAGGTCTCGATGACATTCACAACATATTTAGGCAGAAAAAGACTGCAGTCCACTGAAATTTTCATGGGCAACTTAGACACTATTTCTGTGTCTGGTCTATACAGAAGGTAAGTGAGTCCTCGGGCTGATATTGTGAGCAGAAACAGCAGAGACAGGGCCTAAGTAGCAAAGCATGAGCACTGATGACATGGTATGGTGAAGATATAGAGAACATGCCATGAATACACTGGGCTTAAGCTCATACCCATTATGGTCTTGGATAAACTAATGCTACAGTTGTTAACCAACATGAAATGCAGGAGTCTATAGGAACCACATGTTTTCCATCCATTCCATGTGCTCCATCAGCTTGATGGAGTTAGATGATGCAGACAGACAGTCTGAGATCTGGGTTAAATAAGTTGAACTGCTTTATTTTTCTCTTGGCATTGCAGTGTGTGCAAGAAATTCTCACAGGGTGGAACATCTGGAGTGCATTATTCATTAAGAGTTCGAAAGATGCTGTTGTGTTTGTGGAGGAACCAAGCACGCTCCTTGCAAGCATCTGACACAAACCAGAGTGACAATTAATGGCATGGCAGCTTGCTTTAAAGGATATTAGTTCTGCCTCATGTTAAATAAAACCTTTGTCAGCATAGCTGACAGTACAGGTTTCTGAGAAGGCATTTCTCTAGCCCAGTAAGAGACATGAGAGAGGGATTTTAAGTAGCACACCAGCATTTGTGTGTGCAGCAAGGGGAATTCCTATGTACAGTAGCAAGATGTAACTCTTGTCAGATGGAGAGCACAGTAGGAATCAATGCTATGACTTCTATCTACACAGAGATAAATTTTTTTTCCCAACAGCTTACTTATAAAACTAATGTAGAAATACAATGCAGGTCAGCCACAAATCTGTGGAGTTGAGTCAAAATCTGATGAGCTGAAGCAGCAAACAAAAGAGTTGTCTGTTCTTTAGTGGCCAGTGGCTTGGGCTCTTCCATAGAATATTGGAGCCCTAGACTGAGTCCTACCTTTCCTTGAGGGACCTTTAGCTCAGTTCTCCTGATTCCTACAACCTAGCCCAGTTTTTCAGATACTTTTTGTGGTAGCTTAGACACTGCATCCTCCAACAACCAACGTGACACTGGTCTGTGTCCTGTGTGTGGGACATTTCTTTCCCATAAGAAGTCACCAAGGAAAGCTAGGTGAAAAGATGGACACTGAATCGAAGAGATAATCAAGACAATTTCCCTGGAGGACAGATGGCAACAACACAAATCACGGGAGGCTGCATTTAGCAAGCACTGCAAGGGAATGGGGGAACCTGAGGGATGACCCAAGCAAAGCATAAAATAGAGGTGAACCCAAAAGATGTCTGAGGCATGACAGCCAGGCGATGCTCCTCCTCGTGATGATGTCACCACACAGGCAACCACACCAGGTCACTTGGAAGAAGAATAGGGAAGACAGTGAACAGTGCCCTGCAAGGCCAGTGGAGCAAAAGCACTTATGACGACATGTGCTCTTGGCTGGTGACACCAGTGTCTCTCACACCTCCCAGATAGAAATCTTGAATCAAAACCTTTCCAAACTACAGGTTTCTGCTACAGCATATGTGTGCAGGTGTATCTCTGTATGCGTTTGCCACATTATATCTATGCCAAAACCACCATGTCAGCAAAACATTTTAACTCTTCAGGAAACTACCTTTGTTTTTCTTTTCCAAGTATGATAAATTCAAGTAATTTGCTCTTACTCAATCTTCCAGAAATGAGAAAACAGCTTTTAATAAGACACAGAACAATCTTATGTTAAAAAGCCTACTCCTTTCACCATGCTAAGAGAAGAGCTACTTGAAGTTCAGACAGAATGAACAAATAAATACGAGTTTTTAGACCATAATGGCAGAGAAGTGCTTCCACTCCATGTGTACATCAATTATTTCCTTCTATTTAAAACCATGACTAATTATCCTTGGAAGCAAAATAGCTAACATCCAGTTGAGTACAGGCATCCCTTTTAATGTAATCAAGAGCTCATCTAGCTTGAAAATCATGGCAATTATCAATGAAGTGGAGGGTTGTATGGACCGAAGCCCTGTGGCAGAAAGCACAGTGCACTGCAGGAAGGTGACTTCCAGAGAGGAGGAAGGGGAGCGACTAGATCGTGGACAAAAATGCAGAATTTGTGATATGATTTCAGGGATGCACTACTGACTACTCAGGAAAAAAAACCTAAAGCTGATGTAGCAGCAGCAAAGCCCGTTCAGCTCCAAAACATCACTCCTGAGATCATCTATGAACAGATGCAAAGATATCTTTGGAAACACTAAGAATGGAGCTGAGGATGCAGGAAAGTGGGTGAGAAGGTGGTTTTACGTTCATTCCTTCATGCACACACAGGGGATTCCTCTTGTGCAAGTCTTAACTTACACAAGTGGATGCTCCTAATTGCTGTCTGTCGGGCAGGGCACTGCGCAGGTGTAACACAGTCAGTCAGAGTGAGATGTAGAGCAGGGAGGCAGCCCAGGAGATAATCTACCCTAATTGCACAGACCAAGAAGGCAGGACTGCACGCCAAAATTTCCCCTGAAGTCACAACAGCCATTGGGCTGGGAGCTTTGCTAAACCAGTGTCACTGTGCTCAGCACTCATGCACATTCCCTGGCTGGGTTGTGATGGGCCAAGACCAGCTCTGTGGAGACTTCCAGGGTCTCCAGCTCTGGTGGATCTCTCATCATAGAATCATAGAATGCAAGGGACCTTTAGAGATCATCTGATCCAATCCTCCTGCTGAAGCAGGTCCACCTAGATCAGGTCACAGATGACCTTTAGAGATCATCTGATCCAATCCTCCTGCTGAAGCAGGTCCACCTAGATCAGGTCACACAGCAACGTGTCCTCTTGGTGAATTAAAACTCAACGGAAAGATGAGCTTGGCTTTTACCTTTGAGTAATTTTGCTGTGCTCTAATCACAGAAATGAAGTTCACGTCCCATGGCCATGGCTCATTTTTCTCCTGCAGATGACAAGAATGTCCCTGGGAGGTTCAAAGGGAAAGAGCTGCTCTTGCCGCAAGCCTGGTTGAACGCAGGTGGTGAACAAATGTACAGGCGAGAGAAAAAGAACTACAGAGGCAAGGAGAGAGCAAGGGGGAGAAAAAGAAGGAGCAGAAACCAGCAGCAAGGCAGGGTGAAAAAACCCACATGGACTGAGGAAGAAAGAAAAGAAACAAGATAAATAAAGAGTTGTGGCAGCTGCGTGACGACAGACCCTGGGATGAGCAGACAGATACAAAACCCAGCAACAGTTGTGAACTCAAGTTTACAAAGGCTCATTTCTTTCCTGCACTCCCACTTTACAGGACTTGAACTCAGGAAGAGAGAAAACCACAGACTCTGTGTCTGCTCAGCCTGACCGGGACATCCTTTAAGAACCAGCCAAAACCCAAAAGTGCTGCAATGTGTGACCAAGGGCCACGAAGAGCTCATGCAAGACAGCAAATCCCAGGGGAGCCACCCACTTCCCGGTGCTGGCTGGCTCTGAAAGAAGCTCCCTGGCCTCTGGGATGTTGGCAGCGGGCACTGAAGAGCTCGTGCAGCACTAGCCCACAAACAGGGCATTAACTCTGTCAACTGGACAAGCTCTCTCTTGTGGCTGCAGAGCCAAACAGCATTTCTTTTATTCCATTTAGGTTTGTAGGAGATTCTTCCTAGAGCAAATCAAACACCTTCTTTTCCTTTTCCTCTAAAAAAAAAAAAAGGCAATGCATTCTCTGCTGTTACATGCAAAGGCCAAAGCAAAGCCATGAGCATTGCCTCAGGATCCAGAAGGGAATTCTGAGCTGTTTCTCTGCAGCACAGAAACTGATAAGAGAGAAGTGGCTTACAGCCAGCAGGATTTATACCTGCACAACCAACACAGTGGATTTCCAGTCCATTACCATAACTGCTCCAAGCAGTAGATGCCTATTCATAGGGAACCAGGAACATGGACCTGCAATGTTGGATTTGCTTCTTTGCCTATTTTGACTTTCCCAAGCAAATGTGCAAGTTCCACTCCTGGCAGCTTAAGACACTGTTTATTGCCAAGAGGAAAAACTAATCTTGCCCTACTCTAGGCTTTATATTCAAAGCAGAAGGAAGAACATGGTTCAAGACTGTTAATGTAGCTGACTGCTATAAAAAAACCTAAAACAAAACAAAGAAATCTCCTCTAAGCTGGCTTTGATGCTAAAGGTTTTTCCCTAAATAAAGTATCCTTTCATGAAACAGAAATTCCTCAATGGGGAAAGATGTAGGTCAAAGTCCTATTGTGGGCAACTTTCTGAAAAGCTGCTTTTAGATCTTCCTTTAGCAGTAACTATGAATCTACTTCCATGATGCTGTCCCATGGAGAGGAGCACACAGAAGCCATGAAGCTATGGTTCCCGTAGGTGAGATTGCCCTCCTAAGCAGCACAATCTTGCATAGCAAGATGAAATGCAAAGCAAGCAGATGTTTGCACTGAGCATTTCTTTGTGCCCAGGTTTGCCTGGATGAAAGGAGGGAGTTGCCTTTCCCCTGGAGCTCTGCTCCCGTCCCATGCTACTGTGCAGCAGCTGCGCTGGGTTCCTTTCAGCAACAGGGAATACTGACTTCAAAATTGGTTTCCCAGCTCTTGAAGCCAACACACAATCTTATGCTTTCACATTTAATGGATTTAAACCAGTCAGGTTCCCTTCTGGTCCCAAATGCATCTGTGTTTCTCAATGTATTCAGCCTAAACTAACCCAGCTCCAATTCCTGAATATATTTAAGGAGGCACTTAATTTAAAACATGTGAGCAGTCTCAGTGAGGTCAACGGGATTATGCCTAAATATTGCAGCTTTCTCCCACTTATGCCTCTCCTCCCATATACACCAAGATGAAGGACAGAAAAACTCAGTAACAGCCAATTTTGCCCCAAAAGAGCTTTTTCCATGAGGACAAAAGGTAATCAGGAAACAGAGTAGCCAAGTGATTTGCCCCAACGTCAGAAGACATGTCACTAATGCAGCCAAGACAAACACCAACAATCTGGGGTCCAATGGCTCTGTTGTGGGGCTTTCACATCACAGTGTGCTGCAAAAGCTTCAGCCACAGCAGTGTTTCAACCACCCCACTCCACAAAACAGTCTTAGGAGGAATTAGAGGCAAGGGTGGCCTGATTAGATTATTGTAACAGCCTCCTCCAAATAAATACAAGCTAAAAATAGCAGCAGAGGACAAGGATCACATCTCACCAAGAAGAGGATAAGCTGCCCTCTCCGTAGGCACATGCAAGCAGAGCAGACAGATGTTTATGCCGGGTGATTTAGCGCATCTGAATTTGTCAAGTTGTTTGATAACTTCATTCTCAAGAACGTTTCTTTACTCATTATGGAAACATCCTGGTTTTCAATAAAAAGCGTTGCTGGCACTGAAACTCCCCACAGGCTTTTTTTCTGCACAGCAGAAAGCAGAGGAGTTTATCACACAGAAAGAAGAGCCATAGATGAACGGCAGCTTTCACTGACGTTCTGCTGGGACTCCCCCTTCCCTTCTTCTACCCCTTAAAATGTGATGACGGTGCCCAAGCAGCATGGACAAAGTGGTTCCTTCCTTTCCCCAGACTCCCAGCTGCAAAGAAAATATGCAATGCCAGAGCAGTGCTATTCTTCCACTGCTGGTGCTCTGCAGGGAGACGGGATCTGATTTACCCCACAAGCTCTGCTGCTGTGTTTCAGCTCTACAGGGACACTCCTTAATCTGCACGAGGAGTCCAAAGGACTTGAAACAATAAGTGAAAAGGAAATCATTGTTTGAAGACACATACTGAAACATCATTGTGTGGATGTACTTAACAGACAGGGAATGCACTGGTCAAATTCAGTCTCTCCTGGGTTAGTTTCTCAGAACTGGGCTGCCCTATCCTTTCCAGAGGTAGAAAATTGGTGGGGGGGGGAGGTGTGATTGAGCCAACAAGGAGAGATGTGCTGCGGGACTTTGTGCTAATAAATAAAGAAGTTTTGGTTGGACATGTGAAGGTTGGAGGCAGCCTTAGCTGCAGTGACCATGAGATGGTGTAGTTCAAGATCCTTTGCGGAAGAAGTAGGAAACCCAAGCTGGGTTGTGACCCTGGACCTCAGGTGAGCCGACTTTGGCCTCTTCAGAGACAGGATTGGAAGAATCTCATGAGATAGGATTCTAGATGGCAGGAGTGCCCAAGAAAGCTGGTCGATCTTCAAGTGCTACTTCCTCCAGGCCCAAGATGAGTGTATCAGAAAATCAGGAAAAGGAGACAAGAGGCCTGCACTGATGAAAAAGAACTACTGGAACTACTCAAGGAGAAGAAAGAAATCTATGAGAGGTGGAAAAAGGGCCTGGTTGCTTGTGAAGAGTATAGGAACACAGCCAGAGTATGCAGGGACAAAACCAGGAAGGCTAAAGCCCTGTTAGAACTAAACCTGGCAAAGGAAATAAAGGAAAACAAGAATATATCAGCAACAAAAGGAAGATTATGGACAACGTGAATCCCCTGATGAACAAGAAGGGTGTCGTGATGATGGAGGATGCAGAGAAGATAGAGCTACTGAATAGCTTCTTTGCCTCAGTCTCCACTGCCAAGGCTGGCCCTCAGGAAGCCTGGAGAATACTGGTCCTGCTCTTCTGCACTTTGGCTCAGATGGCTCAGCCTATGAGAATGAGATTCCTTACAGGTACAAATAAAATGTCCCATCAGCTAATAAGTCCCAGATCTCACCAGAACTAGCCAAAGCAAACCCCAAAACATATACAGTGTGGACATCAAGTCCTTAACACAAACACTCCACATCCATTTCTGTCAGCACCGTTGTATCTGCCCATGTAGGTACCACCTACACTGCAACAAGGTTGCCCCACACACCCTCTATTAGCCATCCTGAAGTGCCACGTCCAGCTGAATCCACCACACAAACCAACCCCACCATCAATGACTGCAACAGGATTGGAGTGAGGACAGCTATAAGACTGCAGGCCTATTTTTAAGGGCATTGCATTTTACACTTCAAGGGCAGACATCAGCTCTGCAGGGAATGCAGCAGCTTTGAGGTTAGACAGGGCAACTTCCATCTGCTTTGCAGAAGCAAATCCATATGCAGCCCATCACCACTGTAGGAAAGAACGAGAATGTTCCCAGCACCACAGCATAATCCTAAAGATCTCTCTGGTGGTCCCCACCAGCCTCCTGGGAATAGCTGTGGACACTGGAGCCACGTGTACCCTGCAGCCAGTCCCCACCTGCATTAGTGCAGCTGTCCTTCAGTACCAGAGCCCTGCATCTACCACTGCATCCCTACAGCTCGAGGGCCAGCAACTCCCCTGACAGTCATTGGGGGACCAAACCAAACGGGGCCAGCGCTGGCTGCATATCTGTGGACCTCCCTCTGAGAGATGCTGCACAGTCAGGCCTGGCAAAGAGATCTGGCAAAGAGAAATCTCTGGCAAAGAGATTTAGGGCAAGAGGTCTTCTCAGTTCCAGAGGGACCCGAGGACCTAAAACTCTGTTACAGGGAGCTCTGAACACATCAGCCCAAGTCCGTTTCAGGAGTAGAGCCTGGGATTCCCTTCTCCTCCCTTTCTGCTTTGCTGCAGCAGCACAATGTCGCTCTTTCTCCGTTTCCTAGCAGGGCTCTTGCAGGGCTCTCTGCATCACAGATCAGGGGCTGTTTTGAAAGGAGGAACCCGCAGTTTGACCCCTGCTCTATTGAGAGACCTTTTGTGCCTCTGCAAAGCTCTGAGCTTTGCACCGGCCCCGCAGCCAGCGGAGGGAAACGCTACACGCTGCAGGAAGCAGGGATTTATTCTGCCACTGACAATCGGGAGCAGCAGTGTCCTCTGGTGCCTTCATTGTCCAAAGGTGTTTGAGTGTAAAGCTCACACATAATAGCGACTTTCCAGCACTGCCTGTTGAAAGAGCCCTTTGGCGTTCGCCAGCCCTGCCGGGAATGCCAGACCTCAGGTGTCCGGGCTTATCTTCCAACCAAACTCATTCATTTCACAACCAACTCCAATCGCTCCTTGTAGTTAAAAGAAAGCTTCGAGACAAAGGCTCAGCGGCCTGGTGCTCCTGCGCCATTCAGCGCTGCCGGTGCGGGAAGCAGGTGTTTGGGGGCTGTATTCCCACCCCAGGCTGAAGAGGCTGCAACAAGATCCTGCCTTTTGAAACTGATGTTAAAGAAGAAAGAAAGAGGCAGCACACCATGGCTTCGCAGGCTGGGGGATCGGTTAATTCATAGCACGAGCTGGCCAAGCACTACAAAAAGCCTTCCCACAGAAGTTTCTGCAAAGATGGAAATTCATCTGAGTGGTTTTTACATCCTCTTGGTTTTTAATGCGCTTTCTTCTAGCACTTGGGAAGTGCTCACCTTTCACTGTGAACATCCCTGCACTCAATTTACTGGTAAAAAAGGCATTTGCAATGGAAGTGGTTGGCTCTATCACCCTGCAGTGACAAAAGGAAGCACTGGAGCACCACCAGTCCCATGAGCATCTCACCCTGTCACCAAGGCATTGATGAGACTGAGAGTGCTTGGATGGCTCAAGTGAGTTGCAGCCACTGGGCTCTAAAAATCCTCATTGGAATTTAGAAAAACATTCCTCAAAGTGTGTAGGAGGAGAAAACCCCCAACTTGGGTGTCAGCATGACCTCTGTTTTTCCCCTCATAAAGTGTATTTGTTATGCAGCGGTATTAACAGACAGGCTGATGAAGGGGGTCTTGTGCTCACACATGTGCAAAGGCTCCACTCTCCCAGGGCTGGATCTGCTCTGAGGTGCTGCACCAAGTGCTTGGCAATGGGTGTAGCTGGGGCAGGTGCTCTGAAATCACACTTGAACATGATTCTGACCTGCTTGCTTTGACATGGCTCTTAGACAACATGCCCTGGCCACATGGCAAACACAAGCAGGATTTCCTGGACCTTTGTTGTTGGGTTGGTTTTTATTTAATACTAAATCTATTCTACCAGAAAATTACAATTTCCTCTTGCTTTTCTCACTCATCAGCTGAGCAGCAAATGTGGGGCTAAAGCACTCATCCAGCTCAACTGGCTTCTGTTCTGTAGCATCCTTTGGGCATTCAACAAAGGCTCCTTGTCATGCTCCTGCCACACTTGGGATAGCTGGGCATTGCCCACGTCAGTGCTGGATAAGCCCAGCCCCACTGCCTGGATCAGAGAAGAGCAGAGAACAGAACCCTTCAGCTCAAAATGGCACAGATAAATTTCTCAGCATCTCTGGCTATTAGCTGTACCTCCAGCTATCAAGCCTGAAAGCCTCACGGTGCAATGGGGCCCTTCTGAAATGCATATTCTCTCTTAACCCAGCTATGTTAAGATAATAGCATCCCCCCACCTCCCTTTTTAATAAAGTTGCCAGTTTTAAAGATGCATCATAGTAATTTGTGAAAAGCTAGAGGCCGTCAGTGCTGCCTAAGTGCTCTTTACCTGGAACACAGTATCAAGGGACTGCAAAGAACTCACAGGCTAAAAATATTCCCACCTCATTATATACTCTGATGGATTACTCAATAATTACACTTATTAGATCTGAAGATAACTACTGTTTTACTAGTCAGGTATCCCTTTTACTAATATACAAGTGAGCCACCCCACCATTACCTGCCAGTAATGTTCCAATGCCAGTGGCCAGCAGCTCCTCTGCTCTTATGCCACCATACAAGGAGGGTGCTTGCCTCCCCAGTAGTCACTTTTCAATGCCTCCTCCTCCCACAGGGACAAGGATTTTGTATCCAAACCATGACCAGGCTCAGAAAAAAAAAACATGATGGTCAGGAGTTGGAGGCTCCCCTCCTCTGCTCAGGCCTTTTGGGCTCCAGAGCAGGGACATTTGCCAGAGACGCTGCCTGCATGCCATGGATGCTACTTCATGCCATGAGTGATGCCTTCAGTGTGACACAGACACTGCACAGTATCAGCTCTGTATCTGAAATGACTACTGTCCACACTGGAATGACAGGCAGCCACTGTGGACCCATCCTCATCACAGGCTCCCATCAGGGCCAGGACTCAGGAACCACATCACCATAACTTCCCCACTAGCTTGAACACCTTCAGAAGCTACTTGCAGCAGCAAGCTGGTGACTTGCAGTTGAATTTAGGCTGTGGATACACATTTCTTTTACAGACAGTGGCCAGATGAAGCCAGTCTCACTTCCTACCTGTTTACTAGCACAGCTATGCTGGAGCTGCCCCATCAGCTACAGCCAAACCAACCTATGGGGAACAGCCATACTAGGGGCTGGACAGTCCCTCTGCTGGGACAGCTACAGGAGGCAGTCCTGGGAAGACACAGCCATGTTTCTAGCCAGACCAGCCAGATCAGGAGCAGAACATCTGTTTATAACTTTAATTGTCTTGGACCACTTTTACCCCAAGGGCCATCACCACAGAGCTTCTTCCACCCTCCCAAGCAGACACAGCAACTGGGTGCCTACTTCAGTCCTTGTGTTGCAGTTTCATGGGATATGTTCCTGAGAGCAGATAGGGGGAAAAGACTGCCACATTGCCAGTGGAAAATATGCAGGAATGAGAGGTCAGCAGTACAGTCCCCTCGAAATCCCAAAGACGTGTTAAAGGCTTTATTGTTTGGCATCTAATACTGGGGGCTGCTTTGTCTCTTTCTGCATTTAAAGCTACACTCACTTTGGGTTTTTTTTGTCCAAGTCTGACCAGTTACCAAAAGGCATTTTTATTCTCTCCACAGTCATTTCCAGGAAGAGCAATTAATTTATGTTAATTTGGAGAGAAAAGGCACAGCGATGAACTTTTCAACTAATCCAGAGATAAATGGCAATATATTAAAAATTTACTGCTGATAAAAAGACACAGAAGTTCTGATCTTTCCACCAGAAAGTACTGCTTATTGAAAGATGAAAATTATTTTGAGCAGTTTCCTCCTTTTCAAATAAGCCAACTTTAAACAATGGTTCTCTTTCGTTCTCTTTCTCTTTTTTTTTTTTTTAAACTGAGCTAAAATACATCAGTCTTGCTCCTTCCAAGTCAGATCATCTTAAGCTCAATGTTACTGGCAATACAGAAGCTAGACATTCCCCTAGCAACTCCAGACTGCCCGTGCCACAGCTGCACACGGGAGATATTGAGGGGTTGGGTTGGATGCAGATAAGAAGGAAGGAGAGAAAAGGATTTTACTTTCCACTGAGTATTTTACATCCCTGTTACCTGAGATACTTTTTGCCCTTTTCTTTCAAAAGAGAAATCCATTTCCAGCCAATAATATGTATAAGTCTTTTGCTAAATCTATTTCTTGCTCAAAAAAACCCATTTGCAGAGAACATTTTGATGGTCTGTAGCAACACAGACCTGTTGCTCCTTGGTGAGAGGTTATCCAGCACTGACGGGACATCTTTCATTTTGTTTCACTCTCAATACAATAATAAATGAAACATGGAAGTTGTTTCTTGAATGTCTTCCTCTAAAACTCAATGGCATTCAATCCAGTTCCAGCTGGACATCTCTTTCTTTTTTTCCCAAGGGTGCCATGCCTGTTTCAGGTTGGTGTAGGTGGAAAAGCAGAGCCTTTTAAAAAAGCTTTGTTCCCGATTCAGATGGGGAAGAGGGTTTGGAGGAGAACAGGGATCACACACATGAACCAGATTTCAAAGGTGGTAAAACACAGTAAACAATAATCCCAGGGGATCACCACTATGCCACTCTGAGCCTATCTGCTGGACCAGGGGCCAACTCCAGTCTTGCCCTTAGTCCAAGGCCGCTCTAAGAGATGCTAATTAAACACTTTCAATGGTGTTGTCACCGCAGCCTCCCAAAAAAAGGAGCTGCAGAGTCATTTAGGTAAAGGACTCATCAATGATTTACGGTTTCTTTCACAGAGGAAAAAGCAGCTTCTCCCTGTAGCAAGGCAAGTGGCCAGACCTGTATTCAGATCACTTTGCAGCCAGAAAGCTGGTGTCAGGGAGTACCAATCAATGCAGAGGCACTTACAGGCATGGCCAGAAGCCCTTTCGAAGGCAAAAAGCCTTCTCCTCAGCCTTCATTGCCCTTCTGCCCTCCCCCAAGGAGTATGAAGTGACTGTAGGAAAGAAGCTGATAATCAGAAAGGGCTGTGTGTGCCCTGATCCAGCAGTACTGAGCACAGTCCTGCTGCTGGGCTCCTGTACGTGGCCATCCCAGAGGTATGCCACTGTTTGTCCAAAGCTAGGATCTCTGCTTTACCCAGAAATTGAGCTCTAGCCAAAAGGAAGGCTTCTTGGACTGACTGGCTCTAGCAACACTGTTATTGTGGCCCTACAATCACTCACCTCCCTCACCACTATGGCATGGATCAAACCTGTCCTTTTCTGGCTGTGGGAGCAGGATTTGCTGTTGAGAATCTGGCCAGGTGTGTCTCCATCATCTTTGGGCTTTGAGGAAGGGATGCACTGCTGTGGTGAGAAGAGAGGAGCCCTGTGCCTTCTGTGGTGCAGTGCTTGGGCTTTCAGGAACCCCCTTCCTGAAAGCCCAGGTTTTCTGAAGAATGCCATATCAGACAAAACCTCTGCTGTGGAAGTACTTGTGTTGGCACCTTGGGAAGCTGCTGGGGAGCACCCAGGGTGAAGTGAACGTACGCTGATTCAAGTTTCAACTGCACACAGAATATCCCTCCCCACTTATATTTTCCTTGGAATGAAAAACTATGTGCACAAGGAAACAAACAAAGGCAAAAGCTGTCAACAACTCGACCTTCTTGCAGCAGCAAGGCGAGGTTGACATGGGGTAGAGGGTCTCAGCAGAGATCCTTAGCATCACAGAGAGGATATTTTAAAAGAAGATGAGTTGCGTGTGGGGAGCTGGAGAATAGGGAATATTCTCCTGGGAGGACTGGTTTGGAGAGGCTTTTCCATTTCTGGCATAGAGACTTGCTACACCTTATTCCCCAGTCTCCCCACATCAATCAGTTTTTATGTTTTTATGTAATAGATGCAACCTTCCTACCCTCAAACCGAGTGAAGGAACCTTAACACATACGATGTGTCATCCTAACCACAGCCAGCTTTCAGAGTCCTTTGAGTTCCAAGCCTCAACCTGTTCCTTAATGCAGAACTTTACAAGCAAGGGAAGCATCTCTGCTGACAGGATCAGGACAAAACTCTTTACTACAACATCTAAATCGTTAAGCTGAAGAACATGCAATACAAATGTCCCTTAATGCTAAAACAACGGTTGCAGTGCCCAAGCAGACAGATTGAGGGTTCCCTACAAGGCAAATCTTCTGTTTGCTTCTGGGAGCCTTCTGAGGTTCAACAATCATAAATAAACAGGGCAGCCATTGAAAACTTATCACCATCTCCCCTGGCAGTCTGCCTGCAGAGAGCAGAAGCTTGTAAAGAAGGTATTGAGCTCCAGCTGGCAGACACAGTCAAGCACATTTGTGGAGAAAGTTGAGGGCAACACGGCTGGCCTCTGTGGTTGGGAAACAGAGACACTTTCCCTTGCTTTTGGATACGTCAGCATTAAAATTTGGGGCATTCAACCTGCAGCCTCAAGATGAACAGGGCCCTCCAGCCCCCAGAGGCTTGGGACCAAAGTGCAGGCAGGATGCCCTTGGGACGGGACATTTACTCAGGTTCCTTCAAGAGTATTGCAATGGTAATAACGATGACTTGGCAATTTAAATTAGGACATATAAGGACTTTTCTTAGAAGAAACGGGATGCTGTTTTTAGAGCGTGTAGGACAGCCACTGTAAACAGCAAAACTTCTCCACAGCCATAAAACCTCACAAACCTCCCCCCCAAAACCACAGGCAGGAAATTAAAGAGAATTCAGAGGAAAAACACCACCAAATGATTACACGTCTGTAGGGACTATACTGGGAAAAGCTAAAAAAGAACAAAGACCTTGCTCTTTGAAAACCTGGGCCCATGCTCAGCTGTGCCGGCAGGAGTTGAAGGTCTCACTTCAGGCACGGCTGCTGTCAGGCACCACAAGGCACCAGGGGCCACGACCAACAGCATAGGGAGAGGCAAGAGGACCCATGGGAACCCCCTTGATTTCTGGTTGACTCTTATTAAATCTAACACTGGAACCAAGTCCAAAGTAGCTGATGCTGCGGGCTTATTACACTTGCCTGCACCAGTTCCCCACCCCCTCCATCCCCCTTTCTCTGATGCAGCTCTGTAGTACGGTTTTTATTTTAGCTAATGAATCCCTGCCCACACATCCAAGAGACTCCAAAACACCCACAGACCAGAGGCAAGGGAAGGAAATGCCGGAATTGTTTGCTGAAATCTGGCAGAGGCTGGGTTTTTTTTTTTTTTGCGAGGGGCCAGCGGAACACAGCGTTCTCCAGAGATCCTGAGCAGGCTGAGGTCAGACACTGGCTTCTGCCACAAGGCCTCAGCTTTGGGAGGGGTTTTTTTTTGGTTGGTTTGATTTTTTTTTTTTTTGTCTTTTGCAATTACATAATGTCTTTTCCATGCCTTAAGTTGGTTACTTCCAGATTGCTGGAGAGAGCTCTGAAATGACACACTCCAGGGCTTTCAGAGAAAATAAAAAACCCAAACCGCACAACACACTTCTGCTCGTATAAAACTGCAAAGCCTCGTTTCCTGCCACAGTCCTGTATTGTAACAGATGGAGGAAGAAGGGGGGGAAAAACAGCTTTTTTCTTCCCCTCCACCTCTTTCATTTTTCCATATTATCCATGTGTTGGCAACGCACTGCTGTCACAGAGTGGTGGAAAGTTCATTTACGGGAAGCCTTCCGAAACTGGAGCAGCTCATAAAACTTTTAATGCAGACCTGCTTAAAAAATAATGACATGAGACCTGAACATTTTTTGGTTCAGTTGGAGAATGCATTTTCAGTCTATTTCTACACTTTGAGCAAATGATAGCATTAAGAGTTGTTTTCATTTAAGAAAGAAGGAAAGAAAAACCCATCTTAGAAGGGCAAAGCAGAAATCTAGCAAGAGTTTAAGAAGTGAACAAAGCTCCCTAGGTCTCATAATGTAGGTCAAGCAATGAAATGGGCCTTACACTAGGTTGCCTAAACTATTTACCCACCCTTACCTATGGATTAACTTCTTAGGTCTTTAGATAACACCAACCATAAGTAAAGGAGCAACGAGACAGAGACTGGAAACTTTTGTGAACAAGTACCAGTGCTTTCCAATTTTTGAATACAGGCAGAAGATGAAGATGGCTTGGATGATGGGGCAGAACCATGGGCACCCAAGGACCAATGAGCCCTGCATCAAATTGCAAGTTATGCCTCCAGTTGGCCACAGCCTGGGGAAAACCACTCATATCTGGATCCACAAAATTACTTTGGCACCAGATCACCCCCACTCTGAAGGCTTCAAGCAACCTTTTCAGCTCTCAAAGAAATAACTATGTTCCCTAAAATAAAACAATGTCCCCATGCCATCAGAGAGCTGTGAGGACCTAGGGAGCTGAAGGGTCCAACCATATGAGGAAACATTTGCCCAGGATGCTCTTTCTCTTGAACACCCTCCACTCCTGATCCTTCAGCACTTCTCTCATCCCATGGCCTTTCTGTCCTTGCTCTGCTTTTTGCAAAGGTATCTGGGAGCTCAGAGTATGGAGTCAGTAAAGGAGATTAGCAAACAGAGTGTATATGACTACTTTGAGTATCTAGCGAGATGAAGCAACCTGGAGAGCCTTGGACAAAGCCTCAGGAGGCCCCATAATATCCACAGTGAGTTGTACCTCTGAATGGTTCAACTGCTCTAAATCGACATGATCCATGATTTGGGTGAACCTCCCAGCTCAGCCCTTTGGGTATGAAGCAAAGTCAAACACTACTCTGGAAAGGGCTGAGCAAAAAAGAATAGGAAACAAGAGAAAGCTGATCACAAAGAGTCCTTTCTGTCCTCCAATGATGGAGCAAAGGCATTTTCTACATAACTTGCACTGTTTGAACAGGAAATCTGTGTACTAATGTATTCCCCCAGCCACGCACATGAGGGGTCTGTGTGCCTCTGGAGTGCCTACGATGAATCATTCATTGTCCTTCCTCATGCTTTCCAGTAGGAAGAAGCTACACATTTGACCTTATAAAAAGCAATAATTTTGCCTGGTAAAGATGTGGCCCTGCAGTAACCCAGCCTTGCTGGCAGCCTAAAATACACCGGAGGAGACAGGGCTTGCTGCTAAGCCACGAGTGCTGCATCAGCACTTCCACATCAGCTACTGTTTTCAAGTCTGCTACAAACGAGCCAAGAAAGAAAAGAGAGAAGGTATCTGACCCTCAAATATTTTTTCTTTAAAAATATATAAACTATGCTGCAAATTTTCAGCTCCAATAGAAAAATTTAGAACTGGACGTTCTTGTTTTACAGCATCTTTGGTTCCACATGAAGAGGACTCCTGTCCTCCTCGTGATCTTCAAAGTAAGATAACTCAACTCCTTTCTCAACAAAAAGAATCAAACATTTATTATTTTGGTTAGAAAATTGCTGACGTGATCTATCCAAGTCTTACAGAGTTCAGTAGGGCTAAGTAGAGGATAAAGAATGAAGGTATCTGTCAGTACATTTGGTAACTCGTCTCTTAGAAACACTTGCACTGTCAGGGGCTATGAGACCTTTTCAGTAACAAAAACAATTGGGATTTTTAGAAGGAACTAGGCATCCCAGGTAAGTTGATTTTCAGTGTCTGCCAAGGAAAGAGTTAGATGACTCAGTGGTTGAGATCACCTGTCTAGAACACCTCTGTTCCTTCCCAGACTTTCTGTCCAACCTTGAGGCCACTTGGAGAATGTTTTTGGCAAGTTAGCACAGAATCTGAAAACCCAGCCAAGTCCCATATACATTGCTGGATGCCCACCTGCTTCCAGAAACAGAGTGCATGTGCTATGACTGGCCTCATACTCCTATAGGCAAAATGGGGATAGGAGAGCTTCCCATCCAACAGATGCATCAGAAGTAGAGACACATCACTTGTGAATCCTACACCAACAGAGGTGATGTTAACATATCAGACAGACAGAAAGTGGACAACACACCAGAAACTTGCCCCCTCCCAGCTGACCCAGCGTCAGAGTCAGGACAGAAAGGGGGATGTGCCTGCAGACCTCACTCATCCTTGTTGAGGGCTGCTGAGAACAACAGCTGTATTTCAGGCTTCGAACCTGAACATCTTGTGTTTGGTGTAATCTCATCGAAAATATTTTGATTTATGATCTCAATTACCCGTTAACTGAAATCCCACGTCTCAGATATCATGAAATTAAGCAATAATGAATAAGAAGCTGTGCTGTTGAGGCGCTTTACAGAGTGATTCATATTAAATAAGAGACTGTGTAGCCAATATAATAGTTTGCCAGATTAACACATGCCTCGCTGTACAGTAAATACTTTTATTTGTGGCTGCTGTGGAAACATCATTGCTTTCAGTGATTAGCAAAGTGTGAGACAAATCAAATGCAAAAAAAAAAGAAAGAAAGAAGAAAAACTTTGGGTATGAGCAAAGCCTGTGCCTTATCCAAGCCTGAAGGAGAATTTAAAGATTTAATTACAGATAATGAGAGCATATTTCAAAGCTGCAAAGCTCTTTTTGCAGCTTAATAATGCATAGAAGGAAACACTGAAGTGTGATGCTCCCATGGGGGGCAAAGTGTATTTCTCTGGGAACTCATTCAAAACCCAAAGGGAACTGAAAGTGATCCAGAGGCCAAAGGGGAAAAGCAAATCCTGCAATGAGATTGTCACTTCTTTTCCAGCTTTTGCACACTAAATTTCCTCTCGAGCCCTTCTGAGAGTGACTACATTAAGTAAAGCTTATGATAAGAAGAAAACCTGAACAATTATCCTCCAAGGAGCCAACATGGCTTGCAGAGCCACCTCTGCCAATTCAGTTCACTTATATTAACGTGGCACTGATGACATTTGTTGGCTTTGACAGCACTGGAGACCAAAGACCTCTGTAATTTGTAAGGGGTGGCCAGCCCACTCTGAGTACTTGGCCATTGTAGTGGAGTCCAAAGGCAGCCAGTAACAAGAGGCTTAGCCCCCACACACGTTCTGACCTTGCCTGAATGTCAAACTTGGGACCTCTTTGATGCTGTCCCAGCTCAGATGGGCTCAGTGCTCAGTTCCTGGAGGCAATGACCCTACCTGGGGTAAACATATTCTGGTGCCTCGAGCCAGGTAGTATGCAAAGGAGTGGTGTCTTGACCAGCCATGGGCACAAGATCCAGCTTGGACAGAACAGCAGCTATCCCCAATTTGCATTGCATTGCTTTGCATTTCCTTCCTATTGGTCTTGTATTTTGAGCTCTCGGGGTATTTTCAAGTTAAGATCTCACCACTCAGTTGAGGGCAAAAGAGATAATTGAAGGTTTGTGAACTTGCCCACTCTAAGCTTTCAATTGTTTACAAGCATTGACACATCAGTTTAGATCAGAGCCCCAGCTTGAGTGGAAGACTGTCTCAAATCAATTCCTATCCATTTCCACAGATGTTAGAAATCCTTCTTCCTGGTAAATATGGGCAGACAAACACAATTTCCTTTTGACAGTGTCTGTGAAGAAAGCCTGAGGTCATCAGTAAAATTATGAGAGCAAGCACCAGGTGAAGATACCTGATATCTGGCTTGATCTTGAGACACTGCACATCCTCTCGGGCAGATCAGATGCCCTCTATGATCACAAACCTTTTCCTGTAAGTGTGAACCCAACCACTTAAATGCACCTCCCAGGTGAAAAGGAAAAAGTAAGCCACAATCAGTATTTGTAAACCTCCTAGAGAACCTTGTAAAAAAAGGCACACAGTCCTATTTATCTCCAAGTGTTCTAAACTTGTGCTATATATACACTACTAGAGGACTAAAATTGGTATGAAATATTACTGTACAAAGGAGTCAGCCACCGCAATAACTAAAACATGAATTACTTTCTACCTGGAAGCTACTAAACGAGTTGTTTTTCTCCTGATGAACACTCCAATGTTATCTCACTGAATCTTTGAATGAATCTGTTGCTTGAAACATTGCTGCATTGTATGAGCCTGTTGCAGCGAATGTCTTGCAAACAGGGAATTTCAGATAGCTCACGGTCAAATTTAGACATTTATTCCACGTTGAATAATTATAGAAGCTCCAGTTCTGCACGTGTTCCCCACTTTGGTGGCTCTATACTGACAGCTTGCAGCGCAGCAAACATGCGACGCAGAGTTCATCTTCAAAGATAATTTCAGCAAGCTCATTTCATTTGCTTAGAGAAAAATCACCCAGCAGAAGCACAGAAAGACAAAAAAAAAGGCTACAGAAAAGGTAAGAGAACCTCCCACAACCTAAGAAACATTCCAAAAGATCATTCACACAAAAAGCAAGAGCAGTCACAAGCTGGCTTGCTTGTTTTCTGTCTCCAGTTTACTAAGCGAGGGGAGTGGAGCAAACAGAGGAAATTAGGTACATTTCTGATGGTTTCACACAGCTTAATTTTCATGACATCAACAAATAGGTGATTTGGAATCTGAAGGCCAAATTCAACTCTCTAACAACTCCTTTCTGGGCTAAAAAAAAAAAAAGATCATCCTGCAGGTGCACGGAATTTAAAAATCAAATGGAACCTTTCCCACTCTTGAACACGAAGAGTAAAGATTATTTAAATCCTTCTACATTTATTCAAGAAACACCTCCCTTGAAGCACACCATGCAGTCGACAGTCTGTCATCACACACACAAACATCAGATATTTAGCTGGGGTAGCTGTTACTGGGCCATGCATGGCTAAAAATGGTGGACCAAGATCAAATGATGCTTTAAGTTCCAGTCAGCAAAGCAGCTATCTAGGGAGTCTACTACTTGTTTAACAAGCATAAGAACTACAGATGACAGATTTTCATGAACACGTTCCTGCTGCAAAGAGACATCCATGTCAAGGGTGAAAATTGTGCCCAAAAAGAAGATACTACACACCAATGGGACCATCCTGGCTGCCAGGTTGGTGCTGGGGTATCAGTAGGAGCTCAGAGCAGAAGTGCATCCATCCCCGCAGACATGCTTGACACCACATGGCCCTCAGCAATGCAGGGGTGAATTCAACCTGTGGTGAAGATATCACCCCTGTCCTGCTGTTGGATTTTCAGTGGTGCTGTGCAAGCACTCTGGGGCTGCAATTACACCAACTAACAGCTACCAGTGTTGGTAAACAGCACTGGAGCATATGCAGTGTCAGCCTCAGGGTTTTAGGATGAGGAAACCTGTGCTGCAAACCACCATCCGTGTGCTTCTCTCTGTTCAGACTCTTAAAGCAGAAGAGTCAGAAAGTCTGCAAAGTCAGAAAATATCTACCAATGTGCCCTAGAAGCTGAACAGCATTACAGCAAAGTCATGTACAAGTATCACCTGGGGTAGGGAGCAATTTGTGCTTGGCTATACTTGGCCCCATTAAGTGATTATTTTGGACAATCCCACCTCTGTGAAGCATCAAGCAGTACCTCTGGTTATGTGTGAATCCTGGTGGGGTCCA
>WBNH01005538.1:11301-67041 GCA_013401255.1 Urocolius indicus
TCATCTCCCTGCTTTTATTGTCTCTTTAATAAATCAAACCTTTTTCTCCCTAAGTTGAGTCTGTTTTGCCCGTGACGTTAATTACCGAGTTTGATCTCTCCGTCCTTATCTCAACTCACAAGAAGTTTGTTATATTCCTCTCTTGCTCTCCTGTCCAATTTAGGAGGGGGAGTGACATTATGACTGGGTGGACATCGGGCTAAACCACCACAGCTTTCTACAAGCAAAAGGGAAACAAACTAAAAGCACAGTGCCTCATACCTTTCCATCCAAAAATACAATCTATACTTTTTTCTTTTGGCTGAAGGAAAAACTGCTTCATTCCTCATCTCATTTCACTTCTCAGGAGCTACTTCAGACATAGCAGTCGTGTTACATTACAGTTACTACCTTTTCGTGAAGGGGAAATCGCCTCCTAAATTCTTCTTCCTCCTCCTCTTCCTCAGTCTGTCCTTTCCCATGCCTTTTACTTCTGTATCTGTACAGGCTGCGTTCCATTGCCTCCTGCTCCTGGGCACGACGTTCCTGTTCATCCCACTCATTTACAATTGCCTGAGGAAACACAAAGCAGGATGCTTTTATGCAAGTTAATGTTTAAAATCACCTCATACTTTAAGAGGGACAATATCTATCTTGTTTGGCCCTTTCCTCAACTCTGCAGCCTACAGCAGTGTAAATGAAAGCCGCTTCACTTGAAGGAAACACTTGGAAATTGTCCTCTCAACAAACCAACGAGGAAAGAGCACAGAGAACAGTATGCACAGTGCAAGTCTCCTTTTCTCAACGATTTGATAAAGAAACTCTCCATTGGTGCCTTTTTTGTGGTTTTGGTGGTTTTTTAAGTAAATAAAACCTATGGTAACCATCCCAGGCTATGATTTTACACCTTAGATCAATTCAAACAAGTTAATCCAGTACTTTAGCTTATGTGAGAATTACCCTCTATCAGTTCAACTGAAAAAGAAGAAAAGTTTAAAGGAAATTATCACAGAATCCACAGAATGGCAGGGTTGGAAAGGATCTTTAGAGATCATCTAGTCCAACCCCCCTGCTCAAGCAGGTTCACCTAGATCAGGTCACACAGGAACGTGTCCAGGCAGGTCTTGAAGACCTGCAAGGAAGGAGCCTCCACAATGCCTCTGGGCAGCCTGTGCCAGGGCTCCCTCACCCTCACAGAATCACATAATTATACTATTAATTATCAAAGTAGAATCAAATAGAATGGTGTGGGTTGGAAGCGATATCTATAGATCACCTAGTTCCACTCCCCTGCCACGGGCAGGGACATCTTCCACTAGACCANTTGGAAAGGATCTTTAGAGATCATCTAGTCCAACCCCCCTGCTCAAGCAGGTTCACCTAGATCAGGTCACACAGGAACGTGTCCAGGCAGGTCTTGAAGACCTGCAAGGAAGGAGCCTCCACAATGCCTCTGGGCAGCCTGTGCCAGGGCTCCCTCACCCTCACAGAATCACATAATTATACTATTAATTATCAAAGTAGAATCAAATAGAATGGTGTGGGTTGGAAGCGATATCTATAGATCACCTAGTTCCACTCCCCTGCCACGGGCAGGGACATCTTCCACTAGACCAGGTTGCTCAAAGCCCCATCTAACCTGGCTTTGAACACTTCCAGAGATGGGGCACCCACAGTCTCTCTGGGAAATCTGTTTCAGTGCATCATCACCCTCATTGTAAAGTATTTCTTCTAAGTCTAGCTCCTTCAATTTACAAGTGTTGTGCCTTGCCCTGTCACTATAAGCCTCACTAAAACATCTCTTTGTGTCCTTGTAAGTCCTCTTTATATACTGAAAATCCACAATAAAGTCTCCATGAAGCCTTCTTTTCTCCAGGCTGAACAGCTCCAACTGTCAGCCTTTCTTCACAGGAGATAATTTTGGTGGCTCTACTCCAGACATGCTTTCACAGATCCACATCTGTCTTGTGCTGGGGAACAAAGCAGTTTAGTGCAAGACTCCTGGCCATTGGCATTCAGCTCCTACCTGACACAGGTGTCTAAAAAGCTGCAGAGATTTCTTGTCCATCTCTCCTCTGGATAGTACATGGCTTTGAAGGTGCAACAAAGCATTCACTAAGAGCTGTTCCAGAGTTGGGCAAGGCTGCTCTGCTGCCTCAGCATCCACTTCAGAGCGCTTCAGGGAAAGCTTTTTAAGCCCGTGAAGCACCTCGACCGAATTCACTGAGCATAAGATCTCTGCACGAGCCAAGTAGGTGGGGAATGCACAGCCCACAGAAGGAAATGTCAACAGGGAAGTGAGGAGGTTGGTCAGATCAGCTGGACGCACACAGCTGTTGAGCATGGAATAAACCTCCGAGGCCACTAATCGCATGCCGTGCTGCAGCTGTAAGATGGCAGCTTGCAGGGGAATGATGGCATCAGGGAATACAGCATACTCCTCTGCCAGGTGTTTCCTGAACTGATGGTGTGACTGCTGCCAAGATGTTTCCTCGTTTAACAGGTTCTGTATGGCCTGAAGTGATTTAGGTCTCTCCCCACGGAGGAACTGCAGAAGGCGGGCTAAGAGATCTTGGACTGAAGAAACCCGTGCTATGCTGCTGATGTACTGGTGAGCCTCCTGGTATAAGCAATCATAGGGTGGAGCTGGAGGTCTGAAAGCCTTCTTTCTGGAAAGACTGCTTATTTGCTCCTTCAACCTTTGCATTCTTTCGTGTAATAGTCTGTTGAGAAATAACATTGACCAGTTTAGACATATGTTACATGTATCTCTGTCATAACAGATGGACACGTGAAAAGATCGATCAGAAATCACAGAAGCACAGAATCTCAAGGGCTGGGAGGGACCTCAAAAGATCATCCAGCCCAACTCTCCTGCCAGAGAAGGGCCACCTAGAGTAGGTCACACAGGAACTCATCCAGGTGGGTTTGAATGTCCCCAGAGAAGGAGACTCCACAGCCCATCTGGGCAGCTCCTTCCAGTGTTCCCTCACCTCAACAGGGAAGAAATTCTTCCTTGTGTGCTCTGCTAATTTGAGGGAGACAGCAAATAAGGAATAAACAAGAAGCAACAACACCTGTAGAGCATTGCAAATGTACTTTTCTTCCCTCTTGCACCTTCAAACAAACTTCAATGACTCTTTTCCTTGCTACCCAATAGCTCTGTGAGCATGAATGAAAAAGCCACATTACTACAAGCAACAGGTAAAACTCAGCTTTTCAGAACTGGCTTTCAATTGCTATTGTTTCTTTAAGCAGGTGCATAGAACTAGCAGACCCTCTATGTGTCTAGTAATGAAATCAATAACTTCCATTAATAGGGGAAAACCCATGAATAATAGCCAGTTTTTATCTCCAGGTACGAGAAAAACCTGGAAAACTGCACAAGGGAGAAATCTCTGTTCACCTAAACTTTCCTCTTCATGTTCTTCAGAGAAAAAAAAACCCACAGCATTCTATCTGGTAAGATACTTAACTCACTCACAGCACCTTAGGCAAAGGCAGTTGCTGCTACGATGCACATCTGGTGATTTCTAACTCAGCCCAAATCAGTTCAAGAACTCTGCAAAACAGCACTGGCACCTATCAAGGCCTTGAAGGGTTCTAGTGATACACATTCCATCTCACTTGGATTTGTTGCATTTTAGTGAAACTACTGTAGTTTATTCTCATCTCTGAGAATAGCTTCAATTATATCACAATATGAAGGTCACTGCTTTAATTGTATTCACAGCAGTACAAAGACAACTCCTTCAAGTGTTGTATTCACAATGGTACAAAGACAATTCCTTACTTGCTGCAAGCAAACACAACAGCCTCTGTAATTTTTCTTTACCACCTCCACAAGCAAATTGACCCTTTCAACCCAGCAACCCTACTTCTACAGAAGAACACAAAAAAATCTTAAAGCTGTAGAGAAAAGCTTTGGGGCTCCAAGCACCCAAAGATGAAATTTCCAATCTAAGAGAGAAGAGGTAAGTGCCTGGAATGTTACCTGAGGTGGGGATGAATATAGCTGCTGACTGCTTCATCTTCAATACTTTTTCCTGTGTGCAGCTGGGATGAGAAATCATTTGTTTTCCATTCACATTCCAGCTGGTGTAACTAAAAAGGAAAGAATAAACCTTTCTCTGAGGTTCTGGTAACCAAGTAGGACATTAAAAGGAGTTACAACCAAGAACACCCACGCATTGATTTTATATATTACAGAGGTAAAAAGCCAGTTCAGCTCCATACTCACCTCTTCTTCTGCGTACTTGAGCTTGTATTCTCTTTTAACAGCTGGATCAAACCTGGTCTGTGGAAGCCACACCTGGATCTGCACCAAACCCATGTTAACCCAGAGGCTTCCTCGCCAAGCTGCCTCTGGTAACTCCTTCAGCCCTTCCCCAAAGAACTGCTGCAAGCAAGTGAGCAGGAGAAACAGGAATTCTTTAGGAAGTAACTCCTGATCAGTGATGATATGAAATATCTTGAGAAAGTACTCATATACAACAGGATTCTTGAGGTAGAGCTTGTCACAGCATTCCAAAAATTCTTCTTGAAGGTCCATTGGAACCAGGTCTACCAGGGCAGAGAGCTGCCTGCCCAGCATTATTCCTTGCAGTCTAGCATCTGTGTATCTGGAGGCAAAGCAATGAAAAGAGTTCATACTCAATAAGCAAACTCCTCCAAACGTGCTTGATATTTAAATAACATCTATGTGGAAAAAGAGGTCTTAATACCTAAAATCTGCAATTGAAGAGATGGTCAGGTTGGTCCACAGCGCTGTGCTAACTTCATGAAGCTGCTGTGCCCTCTCCATCCATTCTCCCAATGTCACATGGGATGATGCCAGAACAGGGAGCCCACTCACATCCCACTGGCTTGTCTTCCTGCTGCTAGTTAGAATTTCAAAGAAGCACTTTGAGAAAACGGCTCGGGTCAAAATACCTGGGCCCTAAATTAAGAGATTAAGAGTTAGATTGTTCAGATGCAGCTTGTACTGACTCTGCTAGAACTTACAGTATTGCTTTAGAAAGCTACTGAATGATGTAATAACAGAGTATTCAGCCTAGTTGTTTGATTAGGTGAGCAGGGACAAACCTTCACAGAACAGTTCAGATGGGATTTAGAGAAGCTGTTTTCCTCTGTTGCAGGTAGGGGCGTCCAAGTCAACCAGTAGTCTGGATCTGTGCTGAAAGTACTGCTCCAAAAGGATGCTAATGCAGCATTAACTAGCTGAGATGACAGAACAGACATTTCTTCAGAGGATATCTAAGGAGAGAGAAAAAAAACCCAGAGCAGAGAGTCATTTACAGGGAGCAAGAGAGAATCGAGAACATACACACACACACAGAAGTAGGAGTGTAACACTTTTTCAGTAAGGGTAGAACAAGATATTCTTTGAGATCCTTTTCAAATTCACATGGCATTTGCTTGCTTCTCTTCTCAACAAAGAGTACACTTTGAGGTCTGCAATTCTTCTGTCTGTGGAACATGCAGTGTGTTTACAGAGCAAGTTTTCAGGACACAGCCTCTACAGCTGTGCGACTGCCTGTTAGGATACACGAGGTTACATGAACAGGGAACACATAAAGCTATCCAATATTCCGTTTTGAAGCATTTAAAGTGAATTTGGGAACACAACCACCACTGCATCAACACCTAAATATCAACTGACCAGAATTCTCTGACTCGTTAAATGCCCTACAGAAAATGCATCAAATGACTGTCTCTGTCTACTGGATTTGCAACACAGACCTGAAAAAAAAAATGAAGAGGATCAGAAGCAAGTCTTTTTCATCACTAAATGACTTTGAGTACATAGATACAATCAGGTTGAGACATGCCATTCTATCAGTTTCTTCTTTTCCATTAGGTCACAGATGAATGGAACAATAGTACCAAACTAAATAGTACAGAATGATGTTACTTAAGGCTCTGTTTATTCGTGTTTTAATTACATTATTGGAGGCTCTTGGTTCATAATCCTTCTTATTAAAAGAAGAAATCACTACAGGCACAGGTAGGAAAACTGGATGTTACAACCCTTACACAGATATACCCATGTTGAAGGGCCTGTTGAAAAATTCTGCAAGACTAATTAAGCTAAAACTTGTTCTTACTTCATTAAGGTGTAACAAGTGCCACAGTCCAGACAGTTGGTGAGAAGCAGCTGGTGTCAACTTCAGGGAAAAAGTTATAAGCTGAATTAGATCTGAACATATGTTTAGTTCTTGACTGAAGTTCTCTCTGTAGCAAACAAGAAATACAACCTAAGTGATGTTTCAGCATGGCACAGGAAATAAATGAACTGGATAGTAAAAGATTGAGAATGGCAGGTGAAGTGACAGTAATAGAGGTTCCCTGAATGGTTAAAATGACAGCATTTGAAACATTGGAGATTAACAAGTCCTGAAGTAATACACAAAATACTTGCATCCTTCAAAGGGGCAAAATCTTAATACAACAAAAGGGGGAAGAAGTGGAATGTTCTGTAACTGTAAGCTACATTTGGAAACAAATAGTCTTCCTGCTTCACAGTTCTTGTGACAATCAGAACTGTTCTGAATTAAGGAGTAAAGAAATCAGTGACTCTAGAAGTCTCACTGCACAAAGAAAACATTTCATTGAAATCAATAAATGGAGAGTTATCTTTTAAGGAATGGTAAAACAGTTTATAAAATAATTACACTTGGCCTCCCAGATCAACATTAACAACATTAAAGTTCCTTAAGTTCATTTCAGCTGCAAGTATATGCAAGTAGCTTACACAAAAGGAAGCGTGTATGCTAGTGTACTTTCTCCATTACCAGGACTAACCCAGCCTTTCTGCTGCAGCCTCCAGCAACACAGCCATAAACATCTTCATGTTAATTCCTAACATAAAGGACTCCTCCATTTCATTAAAAAGGGAAATACAATATATTTCCAAAAGGCAAACACTATGTAGCATTTAACACATACAAGGTTTTCATTTTTCTCCATCTAGAATTCATTCTACCATCAATAAAACCACTTCTGGAATCTAATGTTTTGACTCCAAGAGGCTTGGACATCAACAATCTTATATTTGCATCAATAAACTAAGTCAGGAAAAAAGAAAACTAATCCTTTACTGATGCTTTTTATGGCTGCTCAAGTGCAATTCTGCACAGAGATGACGAGTGCTTATGCATTTACATACATACTTGTAAGCATATGGTGCACCACAAACATATATATATGCACATACAGAGACTTACATAGAGATGTAAAGCACCAGTTTTTAGCCAGGGATTCTGAATCTTATTGAAGGAATATAAGATTTCTTCCTCCAACCCTCCTCTTACCTTCTTGCACAAGCCCTGGCCACACAATCTGCTGTCAGCTTGTACTGCCAGAGCAGGGCTATGTACTCCATTGCGGGCCACAGTTGAACCTGACTGGAGAGCTGGTTTAACAAGGCAGGATCTAATTGGTTGGAGACAGTATCTTCAGTAAGTCTTTCTTCTGAATGGCTGCATATAACTCCTTCTGCTCTCAGCTGCGAATGTATAGCTTTCAAAAAAACCTTTAGCTGACCTGTTTGACAGAGTGTAAGAGGCATATAAATGCATGTACTGTATTTCTTTGCAGCAATCACTTAATCATAAAACAATAGGGTTGGAAGGTACCTTTAGAGATCATCTAGATCAACCCCCATGCAGAAGCAGGTCCCACAGGAACATGTCCAGGTGGGTCTTGAAGACCTCCAGAGAAGGAGCCTCCACACCCTCCCTGGGCAGCCTGTGCCAGGGCTCCCTCACCTCTCAGTGAAATAGTTTTTCCTTATGTTTAAATGGAACTTTTGTGTTCCAGCTTCATCCCATTACCCCTTGTCCTGTTACTAGATACCATTGAAAAAAGTGCTGCCCCAACCTCCTGACATCCACCATTTAGATATTTGTCAATGTTAATGAGATCCCCCCTCAGTCTCCTCTTCTCCAGACTAAACAGCCCCAGTTCCTCCAGCCTTTCCTGGTATGAAAGATGCTCCAGACCCCTGATCATCTTGATGGCCCTGTGCTGGCCTCTCTCCAGCAGTTCCCTGTCCCTCTTGAGCTGAGGAGCCCAGAACTGGACACAGGACTCCAGATGAGGCCTCACCAGATATGGCAGAGGAGAGGGGGAGCAGAACCTCCCTTGACCTGCTGCCCACACTCTTCTTGACGCATCCCAGGCTGCCATTGGCCTTCTTGGCCATTAGGGCATGTTGCTGGCTCATGAAATGTCCATTCTTTTTGTATACAGGTGGAAAAGACACGTCAGAAATCATCCTGTTAGGCTCCTCAATAGCATTACCTACCCAGACTAACATCTTCTAGATGATTGGCTCTCATTACCATTCCATCAGCTTGCAACAATGCTTTCTTTGTCTTCCATCCAGTGGCAGCAATTTTCAGGCAGCACATTTTTTCCTGCCATTTACTTTCTCCAAAAGCCCATCTTAGCTCCGAAACGTTCAGTGGTTTGCTGAGAACTTTTAACTGAGAAAAACATTCCATGGCCAGTTTATCCTGGAAACATGAAAAGGACATTTGAACAGGTGTCAGTTTGTCTCAGCAGCACTAACAAAACAACAAAGACCTGTGACTGCAGTCAAAACTCAGGTTTCAAATTCACTGAAGTATCAGTATGTATAAAAGCAGCCTGCAAAAACTACTTCACAGTAATTCTTTTGTAGCTCTACTCAAAACAGCAGGAAGACAACAACTGAACGTTGGTCACAATTCCTCCTTGACAGTCTGGTTTTTCCTTCATGAAGAAACTAAACAGATTATGCAGACAAATAACAACAACAAAACAAACAACACTTCAACATGACAACTTACCCAAGCTAAGGGCAATAAATACACAAAACAACAAAAATGCCAGAAGTTACTGTCGGTTTAAACAGCTGCAGTTTACATGTTCAATTTATACACACTTGGTTCCCTACAAAAACCTCCCAAAACTCTTAAGAGTAAGCCCTGAATGCTCTTCAGAGTCTCACAAGTTAACTACATGCATTTTTGAACTGCTGTCTTTGAAAGACTCAAAATCCTAGGGCTAATTACTAATCACTAACACGAGCAACCGACATGACCATTTGTGTCCAGCTTTTAAAAAGGGATTTACGTTTTGCAGAACATTTTACTGTTGAAAGGGTTTTTTTGTTTGCTTTTTTGTTTGTTTGGTTTTTTTTATATTGAGTAACAACAACTGCTTCTGCAGGGGGGGTTGGACTAGATGATCTCCGAAGGTCCCTTCCAACCCTGCCATTCTATAATTCTATGATAAATAACTTGAAGAGAAACATCTCCAAACTATCAAAATTAAGAGGACTTGTCTGAAGTCATAAGGCAGCTCCATCTATGCTGTTTTAAGGAAGTACACAGTTTATTCTACATACACATATGTTCACTAAACAAGCAAGTGAAATTCTCAAGGCGCCAGAATAGATCATGGAGTACCATTTTTATGCTTGAGCATCCCTCTATATAGACAGGAGTTGTTTAATATAAACCATAATTAATAGCAGAAATGTATCTGAAGTAGCTAATGGATTTCACAAACAAGATGTACATTAGCATATGCTGAAATTGCCTTTTTAATCAACCTAACTGGTCCAGAAGGAATGTATTTACGGTGGCCTGGAAAGCAGGAGCTGTAAATGTTGATTATTTTAAAGCATATTTGAGCATTGCTACGTCTGCAAACAGAGTACAGATACCTTAAAAGGAAGAGGTCTTCCTAGAGACTTCTGTAATATCTTCATACTGGCAGAAATAGCAGCAGGATTGGCCAAGCAGCTCTGGATCTGCTGTGAAACAGACTGAATTTCCTTGGAAACCCTTGTAGATGAAGAAAAAAAAAGAGGGAAGAAAAAAAATATCATGTGGTTGGTGAAATTCAGATTGAGAAGCAGAGCAAAAAGATACCTGAGAAAGGAAAATCCCTCCCTATTATCCTTCCAGTGAAGGGTCAGAGATTCTAGATGATCATTTGAGTAAGCAGAAGCCCAACTGAAACTACTCACTTATGCTGGTCTGATCCAATAAGCATCTGAGGAATTCTGTCAATTAGATGCTTCATAACCCAGTGCCAGTGCAGAGACAGAAGTGACAACCCTGGTGAATCCACTGTCTGAGTGTCGGAGACTGCCCAGAACCGGTCACGCCACAGCAAGCAGTACAAAATCTAACCACAAGCCAAAAAGGTTACATTACTGCATGTTACAGAACACTTTGTACTTCAAAGCAAGAGAAAAAGCAAAATCACCATCACTTGCACTCACTTCAGACTCATATAGTGCTTTATATTTAATGGTACACAACCAGTAGTCAACTATGTGTTCTATAAAAATGCCACACAGCTCTTTTGGGAACTGGAATCACACACAGTAAAGCCAAGCAATCCCTGCACCAAGTCTACAATGTCATTGTCACTTCCCAGTAAAACAATTTTAATGTTCTGAAAAAGGAGAGAGAGAGAGAGAAGTGAACCATCCCTGTGACCTCCATGTCAGCTGCCCAGGTTTAGATACCTTTAAGACAGATGTGGAGAGAAACAGGCACTTCTACAGCACAATTAATACCATCATAAGCAGGCAGAGAAGGCTTGATAATCAAGTTCACCAATGGATATCTATGTCTCAGGTGATAATTCCCACTCCAAGTACCTGCAGGCTGAAAACCTACATTCCACTCCCAAGAAATGGGAAGGCAGCACAAATTACAGCCTCTAAAACAGCCATGACCATTTGCCTGGTGTCAGGCACATTTAGAACAACAACACAAGCACTGCAGTTTATTTCATGGTCTCTGAAACTAACATAAAACATAAATCAAGTTTTGCAAACAATCTCATTCCAGTTAACTTCCACATCCACACTAGGAAAAGCACACTCACATCATGCATGTCTTCATCGCTTAAGGCCACCTGAGTAGACTTCACCCAGTGAAATGCAAACGCGTCCCACAGCTCGAAGAAAGCAGCAAGGTTTACCACGATTGCATGAGGAAGACAGTTGTAGCTTCCTGGATCTGAAGTTTGGGGAAGAAGAAAAGGAGAGACTGAATAATTCAAGGCATATCACATGATAAGTAAAGGTCAGTTTCTGATCACTACATCCCCTCAGTGTTTGGGAGGAAGAAAAAAATATCACGAAAAAAGCCTAAGAACTGAAATAACAGAAACAGTGATAGAATTATAGAATGGTAGGGTTGGAAGGGACCTCTAGAGATGATCTGGTCCAACTCCCCTGCAGAAGCAGGTTCAGCTAGATCAGATCACAGAGGAATGGATCCAGGTAGGTCTTGAAGACCTCCAAGGAAGGAGCCTCCACACCCTCCCTGGGCAGCCTGTGCCAGGGCTCCCTCACCTCACAGTCAAATAGTTTTTTCTTATATTTAAGTGGAACTTTTGTGTTTCGGTTTCATCCCCTTGTCCTGTTGCTAGATATCATTGAAAAAAGTGCTGCCCCAACCTCCTGACATCCACCATTTAGATATTTGTAACTGTTAATAACATCCCCCCTCAGTCACCTCTTTTCTAGACTAAACAGCCCCAGTTCCTGCAGCCTTTCCTCATCAGGAAGATGCTCTAGTCCCCTGATCATCTTGGTGGCCCTGTGCTGGCCTCTCTCCAGCAGTTCCCTGTCCCTGTTGAGCTGAGGAGCCCAGAATTGGACACAGGACTCCAGATGAGGCCTCAGCAGATATGGCAGAGCAGAGAGGAAGCAGAACCTCCATCCACCTACTGCTCACACTCTTCTTGATGCATCCCAGGCTGCCATTGGCCTTCACCACTTGCACAATTCCTTATTACCTTAATGCATTTAATATTAAAAAATCCATCATGATGAGAGCATTGGTTAATTGCTTCTATGCAACTAATTACCCTCAAGTTTAGATAATTATGAGAGAAATGACATTCACTCATTACCTCGTAGAGGCCAGATATAAATGAAGTAGTGTAAGGTATATCTAATTTAAGATTTACATGTTCTGTATCATACTAATTAGTCCACATAATCTTTCTTCCCACATTCAGGGCACGTTTAAAATACACATTTTGTTACACTGCAAATTAACCATATTCCAAATTGGCTGCAGAACCACAAGGAACAGTGAACATCCATCCACCTTTGCGGAAATCCAGAGACATCCTTAAGACACTATTTCTTGGCTTCCTGCTGGCAATCAAATTCTTCTCAGTGTAGCTTCTTTTTTCTCTGTCAAGGAATAACATTGCCCTAAATGAAAAATAAGAGCTGTTAGAAATTCAGTACCATTTTAAAGCTTCTGCCTTATGAGAATGAACTAAAGGGACATCTGATATTTCATTGTATCATGAAACAAGATCCAAGTGCAGGGTAACTAACTGCTTGGATATGGTTTCTGCAGAAGTAAGCTTCACAAAGAGCAGATTCCTGACTTCAAGAATTGCCAGTAGTGAGCTACTAAACAGATGCCACACCACCACCTGTAGGGCCATGTGAACGGCTACTTCCTTATGCTGCAGCTGCAAAATCTGTGTACTTTTTTTGTCTTACTAGGAAAAGCATTCCAAATCCAAAAGCAGGGCAACTATTTAAGTTTTACATTAGGGATTCCACACTGCTGCTTGTTCTTCTTTTATGCTTTACCCCACAGTTCTTGTTTGTCTTTAAAAGTACGCCGTCTTGTACAGAACGCTGGGAGCCCTGCTCCCTGTATCGAGTGAACAGTTGTAGTTTGCATCTCCAGGCAATAGAAACAAAGACAAATACCAGTACAACACCTGTCTGGTATTTTAGATGACGGCTATTAAAACCTAAGAACATACTTGGCAGATATCACAAGTGTTTATACAGCACTGATGACAGTTATTGGGCAACATTAACAAGTTGGGGTTTTTTCTTTGCAACCCACCGATTTGCTACAGACTTCAAAAGGATTAGAAGCTGATCCGTGTGTTCCATTTCTGTATCAAAGTTCATTGAATTTCTAATGATATCCAAAAACTGCATATTCCATCTTGGGTCTAAAGGCATCACATGTTCATCTGGGAGGGCAGACAAGCAGTGGAAACATTAATCAGTGAAAGAACTTCCTCGATCGTCCTGCCTCTACTAGAATGTTAGGGAGAGAAAGAAGGAAGACTAAGAGGAAGCTGAAGTCTTAAGCTCCTTCCCTCCAGTCACCTGAACAGAAAAACAAAAAGCTGACAGCAGGTTCTGTGAAACAGAACAGTAAAAGTAAATTAACCAGTGGTCAGAGTACCCAAAAAGACAGACTAGAAACCCCAGTCCAACTCCCTCTTCCTTCACAGTCCAGGTAAGACACCTGAGACCATCCATGCACCTCACAAGCTTGGAAAGGAAACCACTGACCCAAGCTCCCTGTTAAACACTGAAGGAAAGTTATAGGCCTCAACATAAGTTTCAGAGGGCCCACCACAGTTAAGTGCTGGGAAAAATAAACAGGATACCCAAACTATCCAGCCAGAAAGGCAGCAGATATGTGCCTCACTCTTAAGAATACTTAACCCTGAGCTGCAGGTCACAGATACAGTCAAGATTCATAGTCATAGCACTCAATTCATTTGCATTCAACTGCCATGTTTACAGTCCTAGACAGCAAGAATGGCTTTGGTGTTACTTCATTTGCAACAAGATCAATGTATAGATGCAATTCAGCCTTAATTTCGTTACACACATGTCCTAAGAAGGCTTGCAGTGGGTTCAGAGAACAAATACAAGAAGCACCAATGTCTTGCACCCATTCTTTTTATTCCAGAAGTACCTGTCATAGTTGGCTGTAGCAACTTGATCATGTTACTGACTCCAGATGAAAGGGGACTGGCATAGAAACTACCAAGGGCTACAGCACCTGCTTCCAGCTGAATCCGCACTGGGTCTGTAGGTGAAGGGGAGAGAATGTAGGTCTAAGATGGAGAACTTAATACAAATAAAAGTAACATCAACTGAGGCAGCATAAGCAGCCTGAATCTCATCTGTGTATGCACTTTGGACATGCTGGTTGCTCTCATTTTGTACTAGCTCTCAGAGGTCTTAAAAGCAGTCAGAATATCATAGTCAAGATATAAATACAGTGAACTAGTTAAACAGGTGATACTTCATGTATGCTATTAAAAAATATGGCTTGTATCTTCAAAACTTCCTCTTAGTACATCTATTTTGTACTTCTTTTCCTCCAATTAAAAAAAAAAAAAAAACCAAAACACACCATCACATAAGACCACACTTGTCATTAAAGTAGCTTTCTACATAGTTTCTAGTTTATAGACACACCTATCAGGAAAGGCAGCAAGATCAAGGGGCAGAATCCCATTCATGGAGGGACAGTACAGTCTGGATTTCACACCATGTGAATTACTTGGACTAATGCCTGTGTAAATTCTTCACAAGTTTAATGTGATTAACATAAACAATGAAAACCTCATCTGAGCTGCTGTCCTGAATGTTCAGGCAACAAAGCTTCAGGAAATCTCAATTCTATGGCTTGCTGGTTTTCTAAACATTTATAATATAGCACCAAATAAGCAGAAGGCATTCTATTGCTTTTACTATCAAAAATAGTGAAGAGAAAGGCACATTTCCTTACATAAACAAAGAGGTATCAAAAAATAACTTATTTAGTACAAGTTACGTGGATGTTTGAATTATAAAAGGCAAGGTTTAGCCCAAAGTCTCCTCTAGTCCCAGGCACACATAACTTTTCTGTCTCTCCCTGGAAGCTTAATGCCCTTCATGTAGTGTGGAGAGTTGAGAATCATAGAACCACAGAATCTTCATAGCTGGAAGGGAGCTCAAAAGATCATCCAAGTCCCCCCCTCCTGCCAGAGCAGGACTACCTAGAGCAGGTTACACAGGAACTCGTCCAGGTGGGTTTGAATGTCTCCAGACAAAGAGACTCCACAACCCATCTGTGCATCCCCTTCCAGTGCTCCCTCACCTGAACAAGGAAGAGGTTTTTCCCTGTGTTTCTTCAGAACCTCTTATGTTCCAGCTTTCATTTCAGATCATTTGAATGGTCTGGATGCTTTCCTAGAAGCCTTGCAGTTTGTGATAACATAATAAATCAGCGCTCAGGCAAAAGAGAAAGTTAAATAATTACATACCAAGCACCTGTGGCAAATTTTTGGCTAAGGAGTTAAGCCATTTAACTCTCAATGTCCAATCTTGATTGGTTGCCTTTTCTATAAACAATTTCACTGAAGCCTGGAGAACTTCCATTTTATCCAACCAGTTTGCATCCATCTCGATAGCACTGAATTTGATACTCTCAGGATTAGTGGACTGCATAATTTCTTGAAGGTCTTGCAGAGTCAGTGGCAGTGTCCTGAAACAAAGAAATGAAGTCCAGCAATGAAGGGCTCCAACTGCCAGTTCCAGGAAAGGATATATTTTTGCAAGTCAAACCACTCAGCATGCAACCTTCTTCAGGCAAGAAGGTAGCAATGCAATAGTCTCTCCTTTTCATTTAGCTTTGAAGCCGGCTTACAAACACAAATCAGTTGGGGATATCTTCTATTAGGAACTCACTATTGCCAAAAATTCATGCAGTGCCAGAAGTGAATAGTCTGAGAAATAATAATTGATTTGTGCACCAGAACAATATGGAAAAGCAAGTTAACAAAGACAAAGACAAGAGATAAATGTCATTGATTAAAAAAACCCTCAGCATGTTGCTAAGGTTCTACAATTTCAGCACTCTTAGTACTAACTTCTACAGCTTGCTCTTTCACTGGAAGCAAACCACAGTGACTGTCCACAGTAGATCATTTAACAAAGCAGGCAAGCAGGAAGATTTTGCACCAACGGTGAGAAAATAACCATTAGATTGCACAAGAGATCATTAAAAGAGCATATGATTGCTGTACATGAGGTTGCTTTCAGACAGCTCTGTTTGAAGGAGGAAATTTGCTGAAGCTACTGGACCTAAAAAATAACTGATGCATAACTGTTGACACAAAAAGCAGGAAGCACAAATGATCATTAGCACATTTACAACTAGTTAAAACACATATTTTTAAAGCTCAGAAGGGAACTCAAGTTTAAAGGTTCTTTTGGCTCTTGTTACCTTGTACACCCAATGCTTGCATTCACATTTACTGCTAAATGCCAACTCCTAACTCAACTCAAAACTGGTCATGAATCTATCTATTGAAGACTTACTAGAATCCAATGTTTTGGCCTTAAAAATAAAGCAGTAAATAATTAAACTTGTATTTGTAGTGGCTGTATGGAAAGGTAATAAGGAGTCTCTAATTACAGAGCGCAACGACCACAGTCTCTACCTATACAACTTGGCCAAGACTTCCAGTTTTGCAGGGAACAATGACATGCCACCACTAGTACAGATGTATCTGGGTTTTTTTGGCTGGATAAACAAGTAAGAAAGTTTCTTGCCTACCTGTGGTTTTTAAGATTTAGTCTATTCAGACAATACATTAGGACCTGTGCATCGCTCCGGACTGTTGAAAGAAGTGAGTCTTCAGCTGCAAACAGACCTGTAGGCAAGGAATCTGGCCACAGTCCCATTGCTAGCAAGGAGTTACCCCAGGTTTCATCAGAAGCCAGAGATGAAGCATGCTTCGTAACCAATTCTAACACAAGCTATGAGAAACAACCAAAAAGCAGTTTAGAATCATATTAAAAGGTGTATTCAAGGAACTCTGTCATTACATGGATTTGTCTTGAAATAATTACAAAGCAAGTGCTCTACAAAACACTACACAATCTAGACAATAAAATACCAAAACACTTCAACCCTAAGTGAAGTAACATACTGTACAGTTTAAAACAGGAAGGGAATATTGCTGTCTCTAGATGACGGCGTGCAGAGTGTTTCAGGCTACATCAATCTGATGATTAATATACCAAAGACTCATCTGAAGCTGTTAAAAAAAACAGGTAAGCCTCAGAGTCCAGTGGGATACTTTTTGGCTCCCTTATGCTGCAGAAGAGTGAGCCACTATCTACAATGTCTGACAAACCATATTTATCCCCCAAGGAATATCTCAATAACATCCCAGAATTATGTAACTCTCACTTATCTGACCTCTGTCTCCAGTAGCATGCCACCAGGATGAGAAGATATACCACAAAAAGGCATGTGACAGCTGAAATTCACCATATCTCACCATTTAATATCAAAAACCCCAACTTCTGGAGCCTCAACTGATCTATTAGACTAAACTGCAGAACTGTACTGCTTACACCAGAGCTACAAAAGGCTCAGAACTGAAGAGACACAGAAAATATCCTAATGCCACTGAACTCTTCCTCTTCATCACCTGACAGATCCCCGAGAGGATGTTTAAAATAGTTTGGTTTACCTCTGAGCACCATCTTCATCAGCATCTTGCTCAGACACTTCAGGAACAGAGCATCTCAAACACTAGCCTGTAAATGTTATTCTTCACTTGCCTAGATGATGTAAGACAAGCTTTCAAACCGAAAAACTTTTACCTTTTGATTGATCTGCAGCTGTTGTGAGCGGCCATAAACTTCCCAACAGGCTCTGTAAAAAGACTTTGCTAATCCAAGGCCTCTTTGTAACTGCTGCACGATTAACACAGCAGCCTGAAGCAAAGGTGACAAAGATGACACAGAACCTGAAAGATACACAGCATTTAGGGTGATACAAATGTTTAGTATCAGCCTGTGAACTGTGAGGACAAACATCACTTTGGACCAGAAGTAAGACCCAAAACAAGTGAATTCTACTAGGTCTTGAAAACTGAATGGCTTCTTCCCAAGGTTAAAAAGAAAATGTAACATGACAGTAGATAAAAGGTGATCAGCTCAAATCAAGCACTTGAGATGAGTGAAACCTTGAATACTGTGTCCAGGTGTGGGCCCCCCACTACAAGAAGGACATTGAGGTGCTGCAGTGTGTTCAGAGATGGGCAATGAAGCTAGGGAAGGGGCTGGAGAACAAGCGTGATGAGGAGTGGCTGAGGGAGCTGGGAGTGTTCAGTCTGGAGAAGAAGAGGCTGATCACTCTCTACAGCTACCTGAAAGGAGGTCATAGTGAGGTGGAGGGTTGGTGTCTTCTCCCAAGTAATGAGTGACAGGACAAGTTGTCCAATCTAAACCTACTCTGCCACATTAGGAAGAACTTCTTCACTAAGAGGGTTGTCATAGACATTGCCAGAGGCTGCCCAGGGAGGTTGTGGAGTCGCCATCCCTGGAGATATTTAGAAGACGCGTAGATGAGATGCTGAGGCACACAGTTTAGTGATGGGCTTGGCTGTGTGAGGTTAGTGGTTGGACTTGATCTTAAAGGTCTTTTCCAATCAAAACAATTCTATGACTATCTTGCTCCAAAGGAGAATCTGAATAGGCCTTGTGCAAACCTTACGTTTCACTGATTTTCACTTAGAATATGTTGCCTTCCCTACAGCAACAGACAGCTGACACTTGTCAGTGTCTGATGTCTCCTTAAAAAGCACTCCAGTTACCATCTTTTTATGACTTGGGCCTACCTCCTCGCAATGTGAAAAAAAACAATGCAAAACACCCGGATTATACTTTTATGCCTTTGCTTATATCAGGACACAACACAACGAAATGACTGAGCTTTAATATTAAAGAGTTAACCTGAATAGATGTAATGAGTCTGAGCTGTTAAATATTGCACAGGCTTCTTTTACCTGCTATTGCTGCCGTGGTTTCTGAATGCACAGCCAGGAGTGCATCACAGATGCTGTCTCCCACTAAACCCAAACCATGCAGGAGCAACTTCAAATCCAGATTGTCCAACACACTTCCATCGTTCACCCCAGGAATGTAAATCTCAATCCCACGGTTCCGCATGGCTCTGGATATTTCCCCATGAACAGGATCCATGGAAAGGAAAAGCCTGTTGGATATGAGAATAGAATAGTTCAGTTAGAAGGGACCTACAACTATCAACCACTCCAGCTGCCTTATGTGCTTAGCAATGCAACTTAGGGTGTGAAACTATCACTCCAGAACCACTGAATCTGCTCTTTCATAGACTAAATTTCCTTCCATAAAAGTAGGGATGCTGATAACTAGAACAGCAGTCACCTACTGAATTTAAATGAGAAATCTCTATGAATAATTATACTTTGAAATTAGACACAGATATACTGCATGATTTTTAACTCTTACAACTGAGCTACATCTATTTATCACTTGCCTACTTACAAAAAAGTCCCAGTATGCCTCTGAGCTATGAAAGACACTTTTAGAAATCTTATCAACAGCTTCAGATAAATCTGTGCTATTTAAAAGACCAAAGAACCCAACACTCAAGTAGCTAATACAATCAGCAGACACCTATTAAAAGCAAGGAGGAATACAAACCTTCAGAGATACAATGCAGCAAAAGCAGGTTTCTGAAAAGCCAAACATGTTCTTTTCAATTCAGAGGAACCAAAGCATAATTAGTCCCAATATTCTTTTCATGAATTATCAAGAGGTAAGGATTACACAGAATAATATTCTCCAATCTCTCCCAGAGGCTACTCAAGGTTCTAGAGAATATAGACTGTCCCTTTAGTTATGGGATTTGGTTTGGGTTTTGTTTTGTTGTGGGTTTGCATTTATTTATTTTGTTAAAGTTCTGTCGTTGCATAAAACTTAAAATTTGTAGATGGGTTGGAAAAAGCTGGGAAGAAAAGTATTATATCCATCCATCAGCTTTCATTTCCAACATATCTAAATAACTCACCATCTTCAACACATGTCTCCTCAACTCAACTACAGTGAGACAGTGCTGGAATCCTAAATTAGAAATGGAGAAACAAGGCAGAAGTACATGGTTATGAATTTTCCAATGTAACAGTCTGCTGCAACAGGGATATAGAGCCAAGCTTCCTAAGCTATCATATGCTCAGCACAGTGCACTTTCCTTCCTTGCCAGACAAACAGTGTCACTACAATACATATCAAATTAAACAGCATTCAAAGTACCAAAGATTGGCTTCACTGCTGATGTTTTTCTTCTTAACCTGCTACTTGGATTAAAGAAAGGGGAAAAAGAGTAGAAATGCCAAGCACCTGAAGTTCGGATGAGGAGCTATTGTAGGAATTGTGCCATCTATCACACCTCTCTCACTCATGGTAAGAACGCCTCCTGGTTCAAGTAAAGCGTTTAAGCGGTCCAGCACAGAAGGGCTATGTTCAAAAGAAATGTAACATGTTATAAAAAGGCAACAATTTGATCCCTTTCTGACCAGGAACCAAAATGGTATGAGTCTTAAAAAACCCAGATAATTATATTATAAGGTAACAGGAAAGCTATAAACTGATAAGCTGTCTAAGAAGGAAAACACTCTACCAGAAAAATCACAGAATCACAGAATCTCAAGGGTTGGAAGGAGCCACAAAAGACCACCCAGTCCAACCCCCTCTGCCAGAGCAGGACCACCTAGAGCAAGTCACACAGGAACTCATCCAGGTCAGTTTGGAATGTCTCCAGAGAAGGAGATTCATTCTTATCAAATCCAAAATGCTCCTTTGTGACTCATACAGTAAGAGGTAAAGCCAATCAGGGAGGTCTAGTGATTTACTCAGTGAAACAAGGCCACTAAAATCTCTTACTTGCAGAAGTTCACATTGTCCATCAACAGCCAGTCTCCAGACTGCAAGGCCTGAACCAGCATCCCATCTACCCACTCAAAAGTGCCGTGGCTGTTACGGTCAGTGCTCTGGGCCTGCTGCAGCTTGAAACGCCTGAATTCTTCTACCAGGTGAGCAAACTCTGAAAGGAAGTATATCCTGCATCAAGACTTACTGTTCCATTCCAGAAAAAGAGCAGTTATTTTGCTAATAAACACATATATGCTTCCTACTTTAAGGGAACAAAGGAGCAGAGGCTCTAACTCTTTGATTAGGCTCTCACACACAAAATCCCAAGGAGATCTGTAAGCACGCAGAAATACCAACTAGACTGACACTTCCCTTCCTAACCAGACATTTTTCTCCATCTCTTTTCCCTCATTGCATCGATTTTGATGGATATTAATGCCATATTTTAGTACATTTCTGAAAAACAACAGCAACAACAAAAAAAGCCCCTATCACACAAAAAAAACCTAACCCTCACGTTGTTCTGCTGGGGTTTGTACAGCTCACCTGATAATGCTTTGGAGAACAAATGCAAGAAAAGAATATTCAAATTTCTTTTCTTAGGAATGCAAGGTAAGACCTGTACTTCATCATATGTTGAGTAGTTCACTACAAGAGAATTCCAGTGTGCACTACCAAACTATCTCAACCGGCTGAGAGTTGGGCAGAGAGGAACCTCAGGAAGTTCAACAAGGACAAGGGCAGAATCCTGCACCTAGGGAGGAACAACCCCATGCACCAGTACAGGCTGAGGACTGACCTGTTGCAGAGCAGCTCTGCAGAGAGAGACCTGGGAGTGCTGGTTGATAATAAACTGACCATGAGCCAGCAACGTGCCCTCGTGGCCAAGAAGGCCAATGGCAGCCTGGGATGCATCAAGAAGAATGTGGGCTGCAGGTCAAGGGAGGTTCTTCTCCCCCTCTCCTCTGCCATATCTGGTGAGGCCTCATCTGGAGTCCTGTGTCCANAAAATTCTACTGATTGCTACCAGGTGCAACTACACAAACAAGAAAACTAAAGATCCATCACCAATGTAACATTTTCACACTTTTACTACAGGCTGTCTTCTGAAGTAGTTCAAAACAACATACGAAAACCCATAGAAAACCCCCAAGTTTTCTGCAGTCTCACTGCAGATTTACATATTTGTGTTATTTTCTTCAGAGGAACATACAGTCTGATTCTGAATCACCCACCATCCTTACCTGCCTTTGAGTAAGAGTTTATTTTGTTGTTCAGTCGCTGCATGAGTACAAGTATTCCCTCCAGTTTGCTCACTAATTCAGCTGTAAGACTTCTACCTCCTTCACCCAGAGATTTGGGCTTGTAATTCAGGATGAAATTGCTCCAAGCACGCAGCACAAGTTCAGTATCATCTGCACAGATTTCTGACAGGAGAAGACTGTCTCTCACTAGTGTGCTCACAGCATTCTCCACTTTTTCCAACAGGTGCTGCCATGGCCTGTTGATATCAACCTGCAAACATGCCATCATGGAGTTAGTTCAACTCGAAGACCGTGGTGCCTGAGGCTCCATTTGGTGCTTAAACAGTCAACTCAGAGCAGACTGGCCTCTATTAGGTAGGAAGGAGACATATTGCCATGTTACAGAAACAGCATTTACCTGTTCAAATCCACCCAGGAGTTCAGTTGTGTCCATGGCACTGTTCATTGCCATGACTTTCAGCCGATGGCCCGTCAGGTGGGCCAGCAGCTCCACGAGGCTGGTTTTGCCAACAGCTGCAGGGCCCACAAGGATTACCATCCAGCTCATATGCACACACTTCATTATGGACTCCAGGGACTGCAGGGAGTGATGCAGAAGCAAGAGATTCCTGCCAGGACGAGGAATATAGTTGCCACGAGAAAGAACTGAATAACCGATCTAGAAGGGATGAGACACACGTGAGTGAGTACTTGAAGAGGCAAATGGGGCCTCAGCTATGTAAATCCTTTCCTTCTGTCTCCACTCATGAAATCTCTTGCCAACAGCTTACCTGAACATTATACGGAGTGATGTGAAACTCTCTGGTTCCTGTATACACATCAGCCTCCTGGCCAAAAATGTCTCTGAATAGAGATATAACCTAAAACAGTTGAAAGAGCAAAGAATACTCGTCAGCCTTAAGTTATCCATTGTTCTAATTAATTACATTATTACCTAATTATCTAATTGATTCTAATTATTTACTTCTAAAGCAGCCCCTCAGCTCCACAGCTGTGTGATAATAACTAACACAGTGTAATCACAAATGTCATTTAATTCAAGAGCTGCAAGCAATTTAAGTGAGTGTGAACTGCATACAGGAACTTACTCAAAACAATAGCTCTCTTTAACAAAATTCTGGGAAAGAAGTCACTCCATAAAAAACACCTTTGATATGACATAAAAATATAATAATACTAAATTAAAAACATCAAATAAAAAGCAAAGGATTTCTAAGCAAGGGAGGGATAAGTAGGTGGAGTGTGTTTTATTAGAGGAGTGTGTTTTATTAGAGGAACATTAAGCAGTGAGTTTAACAGAATTTGGGGAGCAATCTGACAGGCAGATGAAAGAAGCAGCAGATAAACAGAAGTCAAAGAATCATAGAATCATTATGGTTGGAAAAGGCCTTTGAGATCATCAAGTCCAACCACTCACTTCACACTGCCAAGCCCCTCACTAAACTAAACCACATCCCTCAGTCAAGAAAAGAAATCCAAGCCAGAACAATATAAAAATGCTGGCAGGGAAGGGCAGAATTACAGGACATTATTTTTACTTATTGTATTGATATAAATGCTTTTAAACCGTAACTAAGAATCTCTCTATATCTCCATGCTATTTCTTTTCTCTGCTCTCCATCTTCTCTTTCTCTCTCCTCACAACCATACATGCAACCCACGGCACCTCTCTCATAATATTGTGAATAAGTCGTGTTTTACTCTAAGGACTTTGTTATTCTACTTCCCTTCCAAACTGGGTTTCTTTTGGAAGAGGTAATGTGTATGAATGAATTATATAAGGCATCTTCAGATTCACACTTAAGATTTCTAGAAGCATTTCCTGGTAATCTGAAAGGACAAGGAAGGATACGACACAGCTCACCTTTTCTTTGTCCTCCCTGGTTCTCATTCTTTCTCCATACACCAAGAACACATGCTGGCCTGGGTCATAACACCCTGGGGACTGGTCAACAAGCATAAGCTGGCACCAGCGGAAAAGATCACGTAAGTTGAACTCCCAGGGTCCTCCTTTCTGTCCCCACTGTTTTTCAAACATGACTTCTTTGTCAACCTAGAGAAAAAAAAAAAGAAGCAATTACAAAACAAAATAGAAGCCTTTTGATTCCACTCATGTGCTGGCCTTCAAATATTGTTCAAAATAAGCTGTACTCATTTTTCTGAAGATGTCAGGAACTAAGGGTTGATTTGATCTCTCTCTCTTCTACTGCTTCTCTAATAGAATCACAGAATGGTAGGGGTTGGAAGGGACCTTTAGAGATCATCTAGTTCAACCTCCCTGCTAAAGTAGGTCCACCTAGACCAGGTCACACAGGAATGTGTCCAGGTAGGTCTTGAAAAACTCCAAGGAAGGAGCCTCCATACCCTCCCTGGGAAGCCTGTAATACTCCACTCTATTTTCCTTCTTACTCTTGCACTCCATAACTCAGTACTCAGTAAGATGCTGCTGCAAAACTCTATAAAAATGCTTGGAAATGTAAGATTAGACTTAACTTTTTTTGATTTTCATGCATTCTGCCTCCTTCTACACAAGAGAAATTAGAAGATTTACCTTGTTATTGAAAGCAACCATTTTAGCAATAATATTTTTATCAATAGCAGGAAACAGGGTATTGCCAATAAACTCCATATCCTCTGCTGACAGTGGANCCTGGGTCATAACACCCTGGGGACTGGTCAACAAGCATAAGCTGGCACCAGCGGAAAAGATCACGTAAGTTGAACTCCCAGGGTCCTCCTTTCTGTCCCCACTGTTTTTCAAACATGACTTCTTTGTCAACCTAGAGAAAAAAAAAAAAAAAGAAGCAATTACAAAACAAAATAGAAGCCTTTTGATTCCACTCATGTACTGGCCTTCAAATATTGTTCAAAATAAGCTGTACTCATTTTTCTGAAGATGTCAGGAACTAAGGGTTGATTTGATCTCTCTCTCTTCTACTGCTTCTCTAATAGAATCACAGAATGGTAGGGGTTGGAAGGGACCTTTAGAGATCATCTAGTTCAACCTCCCTGCTAAAGTAGGTCCACCTAGACCAGGTCACACAGGAATGTGTCCAGGTAGGTCTTGAAAAACTCCAAGGAAGGAGCCTCCATACCCTCCCTGGGAAGCCTGTAATACTCCACTCTATTTTCCTTCTTAATCTTGCACTCCATAACTCAGTACTCAGTAAGATGCTGCTGCAAAACTCTATAAAAATGCTTGGAAATGTAAGATTAGACTTAACTTTTTTTGATTTTCATGCATTCTGCCTCCTTCTACACAAGAGAAATTAGAAGATTTACCTTGTTATTGAAAGCAACCATTTTAGCAATAATATTTTTATCAATAGCAGGAAACAGGGTATTGCCAATAAACTCCATATCCTCTGCTGACAGTGGATCGACATACACCTGTAAGAATCAAGAGTATGCTGAGTGTTGGTACAGTCAGAAAGCTACAAGACAAGATCATGACATAGTTTAAACCAAACAAATAAGCTTGCCTGTGTAAATCTATTCAGAAAGGACTTGGGTAGACCTTTTCTTCCACCTCCTTGTCTGTATGGATTCTGGCATCCGAAAATCTTAGTTGTTTTGTGCTGCACATGAAAATTCATTCCCAATTCTGGAACATAAATCTCTGCTCTGTGGTCAAAACAAGCATTTAGCCCCTCCAGTACAGACTGAGAAGCCAGATTCAACTGAGGAAAGAAATGAAGACACATCATTAATGCTCCACAAAACAGTTTTGCATGTTCTTTAGTTTAACACTTTGGGATATAAAGCGTAAAATTCCTTTTCTTGGCTGTTTAAGCACTGTTGTGTAATTACCTCCTCCTAAGCTGTTACTACACTAGAGCAACAAAGCTTTAACTAACACTTTCCCTTACGTACACTTGCTACGTACTGTGTTTTCACAACGATAAAGCAATTCTCCATTGTGAGGTCTGCAGGTTCAAAAGAAACATCTTGACTGTATGTTCACACATTTGTGACAGTGTTTTGTTTGTTGGCATGCTTTTTAAATGAAGGCAGTCTGGGTTATTTAAATATAATGGTTGCTTCAAGCGGTGTTCTTCACAATAGAAGAGGCATACAAGCAGCTAAGGAATTTAAGAATTGGCACTCTGCAATAATTGGAATCCATATTGTCAAGAAGCAAGCTCTGTGCATAAATGTGCTTGAAGGCACTTGCTACGTGGGTACCTGAACTTGTGGCAGCAGGACAGCTTGCACCGGCAATACAGAACCACTCCATCTCAACTAAATCACAGTACTCACAGTATATTAGTCCTAGCAAAATACTTTTTATTTCAGTGAAATGACATCCAAATAAAAGCATGCGTACTAAAAATTCTGCAGACACTCCTCCTGAAAGCTTTCAAATAAAAGTCAAATCTATTCTTTTTTTTTTTGCAGTAATTTAGGCTGGGATTCAATCCTGTTCGCTGGTCTAAATGAAGTCAAATAAAAGCTGGTCTTTTATATGTCCTGTGCAGAGGGCCGATGAGCAGAGGTACTTAATAGGGGGAAATTCATTTTCTCTTGAGCAGAACAATCACTTACAATGTGGCACTGGAAGTACATAACTAAAAGTAAGTAAAATTTCAGTCATCAGCCCTCAAAGGTATTTATCTTGCACGTCAAATTGCCACCTTTGCTTTTCTCCAGCACATTCAATTTTATTTGTGTCCCAAACTTGAACTGACCTTATCTAATACATTCCAGTATCCAAACTTGAATTTACCTCATCTAACACAATCCAGTGTCCAGCCTTTAATGCTGCTAGTAGTGGTCCATCACGCCAGGCAAATTCTCCTCCCTTCCCGCCTTCAACAGGCAAGTCTGTCCCAAACAAGTCTGTCACATCCTTTGGGAGAAGATAACAGAGAGGGAATGAAAAAGACTTGTAGAACTCCATAGAAGTTTAATAGACTTTGTTAACTTGACATTTTCTCCCTGCTCTTTTAATACCTACATTTTAGCTCTATTTTAAAACAGTCAGTAACTGCAAGATGCTAAAAGCTTTTCCACGATAGGACTCTGGTTATCAGCTACTATATTTAACCACAGACACAAAAAAATTGAACTGGAACAGAAAAGCTGAAAAGCCTTAAAGCTGTTTTCAAGTAACTTTGCAGAAACCAAGAAAAACACAGTAGACAAAGATAAGCATGTCTTCACTTGAAAGGGACAGAAAAATCTGGGAACTGGCATTTGCTCACAGAAGCTCACTGCTTGTTCTGGTTCCTCCTTCCCATTTAGTTTTATCTTGAGATCAAGAAGGAAAAACTGACATTTCAGACTCGTTGCCGAAGTTAAAAAGACCTACACTTAAGTAAAACAAAACCTCCCTCCAGCCATAAACACTAAGTTTACAAAGAAAATACTTTATTCTACCGTTTGCTCAGACAGGTTGATTCGAACAAGACAGTTTCCTGAAGCTTTTGCCAGGGCAGCAACTAGACTGGTCTTGCCCACTCCTGGTGACCCCTCCAACAAAATAGGTTTGTTCAGCTGTAGAGCTCTTAGCAGTCTTTGTGCATTCACTGCTGTAGTTCCAGCATTTAGGGCATAATCTGATATGCTGTTCCTCTGGAGAACAGGGCCTGAAACAAAAAGAAAGGTAAATCAGAAAACAAACTATAATGTTGATGCTGGACCTGCTGACAGTGTGTTTCTGAATGAGGTCACTGTTATATGCTGACCTCATCACAGCAAGCAATGAGATCAAGCTTGTATCCTACCCAGAGATCAGACACATATACTTTCTGTTTGACCCACAGCTGTGTCTCAAGCCCATCTCCACATATTTATGTTGAATTTTGCAAAAAGCATATGAATACATGATGCATTTTTGCCAAGAAACTTTGTTGCTTCCTGGTTCGTGACCCAAACTGGAGATTTATCTCTTAAAAAACACATAAATCTGTCCATGAGCTTCAGACATGTGGATCTAAAACTCAAAACCAGCTTTTGACAGCTTGGCACTGAAGGATATAATTCAGTCATGCTATAAAACAACATATTAATGTTCCATACACTGTCAGTTCTGTGAAGGAAGAGTGCTTCAATTAAAGTGTGCTGCTAGGCAGATATTTTCTTTACTGTTATTTATGACACTGAGTGAGGAGAGAGTACAGAGCTTGCCTGCCAAATTCCACTCACTGAGACATCACACCACAAACTGTCATACAGCATACAGAGGCAGGGTATTAGTCTCCACATTGTTTAGCACGGCATTAGCCAGTTACCTTCCTTCCCATACTTTGCACAGTGGCCAGGATGCGCTGTAGCTTTAGCTAGTAGAAGTTCAGCAGACATTCTGACCATGCAAAGTGACAGAAAATACAGCTGAAGAAACTTCGTTACACCACAAAAGTCAAGTGAAATTAGGCTGTTAACCAGTCATTTTTAAAAGGTTGAAAAAGGTACTAAAAGATGTATTTTCTTAATAAATGAGTTATAATCGACACACTTTAAGGCAAAAAAAGGGCATTTTTCTAACTCCTGAGAGCAAACTGTTCAGTTTTTTTGTAATGGTTCATGCATATTTGGTGACTAACAGAACTATTAGGACTAAACCCCACAGAATAAACGTCTACCCGCTCCCACAAAGTCTCTTGCCTCTGGGAATAAAAAAGGGGTGTATTCCCATAAAGTTGTCCATCCACACAAACTCTCTCTCCTTTGTTCTGTCATAAATCTTTAGATCATTCTTCTGATGATCAGTCAGCTCAAGGAATCTCCTCATTTTCTCACATAAGAACGCCAGGCACTTCTCACGTGCTGATAAAGCCGTATCAGCTGAGCAGGACGTTGTACCTGTAATAAGAGAAGTTAAGCATGCTTTACAAACACAGAAAAGCATGTTCATCTTACAACTAAGAGACTCAATGCCTTTGCAGATATCATTTTGAGGCAATATGTTAGTGCTTTTGCTTCCCAGTGCTTTCAGTAGTGTTTACCAGGGACAACTGTTCTGTGAGCAACAGAAGTAAGGACACCTTATTTTCAAAGCATCTTTCTTCTACCATCACCATCATCCTGATCCCTTGCCATAGTCCCCCCAGGGACTTATTTCCCTGTATTTCTTGTGGCTTTTCACTTTTTCCCTACTCCCATGCCTCTTATTTATCAGCCAGGCCAGTGGCCAAGCATGCCAAGATGCATTCTGAGCTATGCACACGATACAGTCTAGCACACACATGCGAGGTTGAGAATAGTAGTTGGTCATGTAACATGATCCACACATACATCAGCTCAGAAAACTCAATGAAAAACTTTAATTTGTATGCTAGCCTCTCTAATATTATTATTACTATCTCTAGTAACAGGGCTACCAAGATGAGGGGACTAGAACATCTCTCTCAAGAGAAAAGGCTGCAAGACCTGGGGCTGTTTAGTCTGGAGAAGACTGAGTGGGGACCTTATCAATACTTGTAGACACCTAAAGGCTACATGCCAAGAGGATGGGGAAAATCTTTTTTTTCTCTACTGCTCAGTGAGAGGACAAGGGGTAAACAGGCACAAGATGGAACATGGGAAGTTATGCTTGACCATGAGGAGAAACTTCTTTCCTGTTGAGGTGAAGAAGCTCTGGCTGCCCAGGGAGAGTTTGGAAGCTCCTGCTCTGGAGGTTTCAAAACAAGCGTGGGCACATTCCTGTGTGACCTGATCTAGGTTGATCTGCTTCTGCAGGGAAGTTGGACTAAATGATCTCTAGAGGTCCCTTCCAACCCTACTATTTTGTGATTCTAATTTACACAAGCTTTCTGTATTACTACAGCTCTTGCTACTGAAACACAGAAGAGGCATATGAAGTACAGAATTTTGTTAAATGGAAGTGAAAACTTCTCCTGGAGGAGTTTCACATTGCCCCAAAGCACCTGGCTTGCATTCTACTCAAAAATATCAATACAAATATATACCCTCACATTTTCTGCTACCAAACAAGCACTGAAGACTTACCTGATCCTATTCCATCAATGTATACCAAGCATGCAGCATGGATAAAAGACATCACTGGAGAAATGTAAAGAAAGCTATATTCCTTGGCAGAATTCAACTCTTCACCTTCTACCATGGCATTCATAAAATGAACCCATGACAAGACATCTCTCACACTGAGAATACACTGGCGACCAAACTCTTGGTTAGTCAGCCATTCAACAAAGTCCATCATGAGCTCTGCTATGTCTGCTCCTGAAAAGAGAGTAAAGAAAACATAATTAATGGAGGTAGAAAATAACTGTATTGGTCACACAGCTACTATACTGTTGTATAAAAAGCCTCACTAAAGTACATGCAGCTGTAAAGCATGAGCTACATGGATGAAGCACTCCATATCCTAACAAGGAGGACAACTGAAGAATAAGTTCAGGCCTGTGCTGTCATTACAGGTTCTTTTAAAGTTTAGTAACAAGACAGAATAAAGTGATTAACAGTGAAGCTGCTAGCAAAACACATTGAAACTGGACACTGAAAGGCTGGGGATAATTCAACTACTTGGATGGTGAGGTAAATACAGCCTTAAACTTCTGGCTAGCCATATAACCCACACAATAAGGGAAGAACAAAGTCCAATATATTTAATAACTGTCCACAGAGATGTACTTACACCAAAAAAAGGGACACAGTGTCAATTCAGAGGTCAGTTTAGCAGCCAACAAGTTTTTTCTTAACAATGTTTAAATACCAACAATCAGAGAAATTCTCGACCAGCTTGAGAGTTGGGCAGAGAGGAACCTCAGGAGGTTCAACAAGGACAAGTGCAGAGTCCTGCGCCTGGGGAGGAACAACCCCATGCACCAGGACAGGCTGGGGATTGACCTGCTGGAGAGCAGCTCTGCAGAGAGACACCTGGGAATGCTGGTTGGTAATAAACTAATCATGAGCCAGCAATGTGCCCTCGTGGCCAAGAAGGCCAATGGCAGCCTGGGATGCATCAAGAAGAGTGTGGGCAGCAGGTCAAGGGAGGTTCTGCTCCCCTTCTCCTCTGCCATATCTCGTGAGGCCTCATCTGGAGTCCTGTATCCAGTGCTGGGCTTCACAGCTCAAGAGGGACAGGGAACTGCTGGAGAGAGNCTTCAAGACCTACCTGGACACGTTCCTGTGTGACCTGATCAAGGTGAACCTACTTCTGCAGGGGAGTTGGCCAGATGATCTCTAGTGGTCCCTTCCAACCCTGCCATTCTATGATTCTATGAAATACCCACCTTGCTGGTTGATTCCACTCAGAGACAATCCTGGATGGAGATTGTGTTTTACAATCTGCATCAAATCATCCCGGCTATTGCTTTGTGGACACCAGATTTCTGTGAATCTGTTACGCAATGCAGGAGAAAGCTGCAAGAGAGCAGAATGACATCAATCCCACTTACATTACCTCCCATAACTTAAGGTTCCAGGTAACTGATTGCAAGTACTGTGGCTACAAGGCTAACAAGAAATAAGTGATCAAGCTAGCCCTTTCTTTCTGACTTTGACAGGGATGTGTTATTATAAAATCTGAAAGAATGTGAATCTTAAGATGTGTAGTGGTGGCAGCAATGCAGCAAATGGCTGATAAAGAAAAATTTGTGGTTGTTTAGCCCGGTGTCCACCAAATTATAAAACCACTCCTCCTCCTAAACTGGACAGGAGAGAGAGAGAGCGAGTTAAAGACGGAGAGATCACTCGGCAATTAGTGTCATGGACAAAACAGACTCAACTTAGGGAGAAAAAGGTTCGATTTATTAAAGAAACAATAAGAGCACGAAGATGAGAAATAAAACTGTCTCAAAAATACCTCCCCCCACCCCCCCTCTTCCCAGGACTCCCTTTCCTTCCCCCTCCAGTGGCAGGGGACAACCTGCTCCACCATGAGCTGCACACCACAGGGCACAGGGGAGTCTTTCTCCCAAGGCCTAAGCTCCCTCCTCCCACTCCTTCACTGACTTTGGTTTCTGTGGAGATGTTTTCGCATTCTCACTCCCTGCTGCTGCTGCAGTTTAGCAACTGTACGACAACTTCTTCTCAAATAACATTAACCACAGAGGCGTTACCTCAGTCACTAATTGGCCAGGCCTGGGTCAGCTGCCGGATCCAGCTTAGAATTGACTGGCCCTAACCCTAAGAGCTACAGAGGAAGCTTCTGGCAACTCTTTGTTTAAAGAAGCCACTCCTGTAGCCCCCTCTCTACCAGAAACCTGGCCCAGGCAAAACCACTAACAAGTTCAAGAGAATATGGGAAACAACTGAGTTGCTGCTTTGCAAGCACCTCAGCTCCATTTCATTCTAGGATTCATGTATCAAGCAATGGCTATAAAATTTCACTTTGCTTACAGAAGCAAGGTACTACATGGAAATTTGCCTTCAATTACAACTTATTTTTGTAACTCTTGTCATCCTGGTCTGAAATAGCCAAGCGAAATTCATTAGGATTAACACAATGCAGAAATAAAACCTCCTTAAACATGTGGCTTTACAATCAGTTATTCTGTACTGTAAAAACCACTTTAGATGGAGTATCCATCATCTTTTGGGTAAGAGAACTACAATTCTCTTTTCTTAGTACTAGCTCCCAACACTGCTTAAAGTTTTGTGGTTTGTTCTTGTTTTTTAAACCACACTGCTTAAAGTTCAGGGGTTTGGGTCAAGGGGTTTTTTTCCAGTGGTTTTCCTTGTTTTGTAGTTTTTTTTTTTGGTCTTAAGTTACTTAAAGAAGTTCAGAATCAGATTTGTTTAATTTAATGAGACAAGTCTTTTGGGATGTGATGTCCATATACACTGAGAATGACAAGGTGACTCCTGTGTCTTTCTGAACACTACCAGGGAGAACAATCTATATTATGCAACTTCACACCACTCCAGACTCACGTTACAGCCAAATTTACTTGATTCATGAGTCAGATTTCCTGTACTTGAAGTATGCTACACATTAAGAATCTAGACTATTTAGAGGTCTGAAATTTTGACATTCTGCTGAATATTGACTTACACTGTCAAAATGACAGCACACAGAAGTGACAGAAAACAGATACATCCCAATCCTCCTTTGGTTCAATGAAGCAGATGCCTACTAGGAAGCACTGGATGCCAAAACTGGCACGATACATTGCATTGCACCTCCAATCACTAAACAGTCAACATGAGCTGAAAATGCAAGCTGTACTTGCAGTTGCTTTGACATTTACCTCTTTTTTCCCAAAGTCACCTCCTGGGTTCATGGTTGCAAGGATACGAAAGTTCTTTCCTGCAACTAATAGTTCTACCTCATTCTCCTCATCATCTTGACCACCTTTTTCAGCAAGCACCAATGTCTTTTCAGCTTCAAGGACACTAGAGAGAAGGTTAAGAAGATTTTAAGTTTTATTTCACAGGTTCAAAAGCTCACTTAAAAATGAAGCCGCCGCCCATGGATTGGAGTGATGAAACTCTCATTGCCCCAGAATTCTTATTGAAAATTTACAATGTGTTCATCCTCCACAATTAAGAATGTTTTTGAGTTTGTTCAGAAGAAAACTCTACTTAACCTTGTTCAAATGGTCTACTAAGAGTCACCTAATACAGGAAACAGGGCCACCAAGATGATCAGGGGATTGAAGCATCTTCCTTATGAGGAAATGTTGCAGGAACTGAGGCTGTTTAATCTGGAGAAGTGGAGACTGAGGGAGGATCTCATTAATATTTACAGATATCTAAATGGTGGGTGTCAGGAGGTTGGGGCAGCACATTTTTTTCCTGTTTTATCTAGCAACAGGACAAGGGGTAATGAAATGAAGCTGGAACACAAAAAGTTTCATTTAAACATAAGAAAACCTCACAGCTTTCTTCACAAAAACAGGGGCAACGTTTATATTTGTGGGAGCTAGATAAAGAAATATGCACAATGAACCAGTCTTCAAGCTGGCAGACTACACATCTGAGAAGTATTCTACTAGGTTTTTGTGAGTTTGGGGGACTTTCTTTTATTACCTGTACTTCACTGTATACTAAACACTGCAAAAGCTTGAGCTGTTACCTGTTTAGAAGGACACTGACTAGTACCTCTGTCAAAACAAACAGGTTAACTGAACCTTATAAAAGAATGGCAGCTGCAATGATACAGTGAAAAAAATACCACCTTGTAACAGAGAGGTTTTGCATATGATTTTAAAAATAGCTGCCAAGCATCTAACTAGTAATGGAGAAGATCAAAATGAGGGATACTGATGCAGGCAGATCATTAATGAAGTTAAATTTATAGTTCAGTACTTTTTACACACACAAAAATATCAGAAAAAAAAAAAAGATTTTGTTTCTGAAGTTTGACAAGATGTATTATCTGCAAGAGCCTGAAAATATTGATGTTGCAGATGGTAAACTGGAGATTTTCCTTTTAGCTTTATTTTCCAACTTGATCCATGCTGTGAACAGCCTTCAGATACTGTTTCAACTGAACTCGGGTTTCTGTTCTTAATTTCTTTACACAGGGACATGAGCTACTGAATGCAGTGAATCCTTTCATCATCTCACATTTGGAAAAAAATCCAGCAATTTGTGTGCAGATCACCATAAAGCCAAAATGGAAAGTAATGGCACCAATCAAAGCATTCAAAATCAGTATAATCAATGTGCTAAAATACATCAAGCAAATACACACATATGTACCTCTCAGTCATAAAAAGGAAGGGGTTGGAAGGGACCTTTAGAGATCATCTAGTCCAAACCCTATGCAGAAGCAGGTTCATCTAGATAATGTGGCATAGGAGCCTGTCCAGGCAGGTCTTGAAGACCTCCAAGGAAGGAGCCTCCACAACCCCTCTGGGCAGCCTGTGCCAAGGCTCCCTCACCCTCATACAGAAATAGATTTTTTTCTTAAATTTAAGTGGAACTTTGTGTTCCAGCTTCAAAGTACCTTTTATTTTTCCAAGTGAGTTAGGACATTGAGACTGAGGCAAGGCAAGGAAATTTCATCTTGTCTTACCTCACTATCTTTTCCCCAGCTGTAATTAGAACTTCCAATCGCAAAAATTGACAAGTATTACTGTGATTAAAACTGAACACCTCTGTTATGTTGGTGAAAAATCAGAAAAAAACAAAGCAAACTGGTAAGGAACATGAACAAAGTCAGAGTTATTTGCGCTTCTTTCCCTTTCAACAAGAACTATACAATTAAGAGAGCAGCTCACCTAGGCCAAGAAAAAAAAAGTGTGTCTAAAAGAAGCTAAGTTTACCTTGCTCATGTTTGAATAACGACCAGACACAGTGAATATATTTCATAGCAAACACATTGAAGACACACCTGTTAAGTCGCTCTAGTACAGAATCATCAGCTAAAGAAATCTCATCAAGGAGGAAAAAGCCTTCCTCTTTCATTGCTAAAACAAGAGGTCCATCACACCACTCAAAGAGTCTAGAACCGTCACACTCCTCCTGAGAAATGGAAAAGGAAGTGAAAAGTCATTAGTAATTGCTGCTTTTGCTTCCATGGTCATACTAGCAAAATCACTACTCGATGCAAGACAAACCTGGTCTTTTGACCTCTGTCTGACAGGTCGCAGCCCTCCCAGGAAGTCTGAAGTCTCCATATGCAAATGGCAGTTCACCGAGTATAGCTTCTGATTTGTTAATGCTGCAAACATCTGGCAAATGGTAGTTTTGCCACACCTGCAACAAAGTAATTTAACTGAAATGGAAGACAAAAATCCCCAAACTCCACACATCTCAAAACAATCAGCTTGCTTTGGATGGAATTCATGCTTTCATTGAAGAGCTAAGAGGCGAAGGCCCAGCATGCAAATCTCCTTCTGCTCTTTTCCTTGAAAGAAATGTATGCAAAGTGAAGCCATTTTAAGCAAAACTGCTGCTGACTTGCACAAGAGGCCTTTAAATTTAAATCAGTATCTACAGGTTCAAAAATCTCATCTCTTCCAGCTTGTCCCTTGTCAAATACCTTGAGGTATTTAACTAGCCTAACACTTCACTGAACTGGAGATGTGACAAGGTCTAGCCTGAGGAAACCAACTGCCAAGTACCTAGCATTCTCATTTATTACTTAGAGAATTTTCCTTCTCTATTTTCTTGCATTTTTTCTTCTCTCCTATAAAAATTTCCTTTGTAACCAGCACAGGAGCAGACAGCATCTACTTCCACAACTTTCTTTTTACAGCATATGAGGTGGGAGGAGGGGGTGGGGGCGAGAGAAGTAGTAGCAAGCCTATGTTCCAGCTCTTCAAACATGTAAAGCAAATGTGCTCTCCAACAGAAAAATGCCACCATTCCCCAAAAGCAGCCTCTCCAGCAAGGCACAAGGCACCTAGTGAAAGGTTAGGACAGAAATCAGCTTATTTTGGTTTTACTACTTTCTATATAATTTCTATGTTGTTATACATAATTACAGACTTGTATAGGAAGAGATGCAGTTGCTTCCTCTCAAGAGAAAACTGTGAATAACAGCAGTAGCAAGTCTGCCATGACAGAGGCTTAACATGTCCTAAATGAAAGCAGCACTGAGGCCCACACAATCATTTTGTGTCTGACTCAGTGGCTGGTGAGGCACCATGAAGAACTCCATCATAAAAAGCAAGGTTACCCAGTGTCTCCCACCAGCAGGACTGGTTCACCAAACTCCAGGGCTCGTCCCACCAGAACAGCAAGTCTCCTCATCCCTCGAGTCCAGACAATATGGTTAAAATCTCTGTCCATCACTGACATCCTTGTGGAGGATTTAGCTGCACAACACAAAACAATCCATCAGCTTCAGTCACATCTAGAGAACTACCAGCGTGGTCCTTCCAGAAAACTTACCCAGTAGCTTTTTGATGCTTTCCCCAGAGAAGAGGGCCTCAGGATCTAGTTTTTTCTTGAAGTGTTTTTCAAGGACACTCTGAATAACATCTACCTCCTCCTGCTTCCTGACTCTGCCTGCCAGAAGCATAAAACCTATAAAACAGAGGGAGAGAGAAAACAGTAACTATCTGGTTAACCAGCAACAGAAAAATCACACTTAAGAGCTAGAGTTAGAAAGTGATTGCACAGACACTTTAAAAACCTGAGGTAGCAGGGCTTACCATCGTTTGCCAAGTGCTGAAGCCAGTCATAGTCCTTCTCCAGCTGTTCTGCCAGTCTGTACCTTTCAGCCCAACGAAACAGATCCCGCAGGGTAATGAACCCGTGTTTCCCAGCAAACACTGTGGAACCTCTGCGGTAAGACTGCCATAAGAACAGAACATGAGCTATTTTTGTTATGAACCTATCTGAATGCTTAAAAGCAAAGCTAATGAGAGCTCTCTGATGTGACACTTCTCCAAACTAACAGCATGGAGGGAAAAAAGAAAAACCCTCACAAGTGTAGTACACTCATGACTCCCAACCTCAAATTGCCTTTAAACAGATATTTGATAGGTACCAGGTACAAAACAATGAATAAAACATTAAGGAGAAAATAGTATCTGGAATACAACAAAACCCAAGCTAAACTTTAGGTTCTACATAAAAATGTATATTAGCACTTCGAAGCGTGCTCTGGTTTGTGCTGTTGCAACTGCTTTCAAATCAAGCGTTAGCTACATGCTAAGTGTTAAATGCCTGTTAAACACAGGTGTGTCAAAACACATCCAAAAAGTTTTCTGAAAAACAACATCAAATTTAGCATGACCCAGAGACTGCTACAAAACCAACAATGCAGTTCAGATCTAGAGCAAGGGGATTACTCTACGTATCAAATCCCAAGGCCTCTGGTTATTAATTTTTTAGCTGCTAGCTTTCCCTCAAATCTGACATCACTTTCTCCACTCTCTGTAATGCTATATCTACACTACTCTCAACTATGTACTTTGACGAGTTCTTTTCCATCAGTTCTAGTTTAGGTTTTTCAATATCTGCCAGGCAGCAACACCTTTGCCTCTCCAAAGAGATTTCTATTACTTTGTGATGAAATACGTTTGCATGTCTTCTACAAAAAAAGAAAAGAGAAAAAGACTCTCATACTTGCAGGTCCAACATGACTTTCACAAGCTTGCTGCAATAAGAAGGTGGTAAACTGCATCGCTTGTGCAGGATGGTTTCCAGTTCAGCACTTGGCAGTTCATCAAAATGCAGTTCCACAAAACGGTTTCTGAAGGCTCTGGACAAAACCTAAAATATGAGAGCACACTATTGCTTGAACTTTTTCCTTTGATATTCCTCATGTTATTTATCTTCTCCTACGTAGCCCCAAGGAAATACAAATTGCACATACATGCACACATTGAAAGAAAACTTAAGAGACTATGGATGTATGGATGAGGTCAAGAGCTTTAAAAGGTGTGTTTTAGCAGCTAAGCACCAACCGGGTATTTGCTTACTTCTCCTACAATGGGAAAGGATAGGAAGGACAGAAGTGAGAAAACTCTTATAGGTAAAGCAAAAGCTGCATGCACAAGAAAAGCAGAATGAGAAATTCATTCACCACTTCCCATCAGCTGGCAGGTGTTCAGCTGTTTCCAGGAAAACAGGTCTTCATGGTGTGCAGTGGTTATTTGGGGAAACAAACACTGCACACACCTGTCTTCCTCTTTCTCCCCCCAGTTTTGATTCCTGAACATAACATCATATGTTCTGGGCTATCCTGGTCAGTTGGGATCAGCTGTCCCAGCTGTGTCCCCTCCTAGCTTCTTGTGCATTCGTAACCTACTCACTGGCAGGGCAGTGGGAGAAGCCTTGACATCATGTAAGCAGTCCTTGGCAATAACACATCTCTGTGTTCTCAGCACTGTTTTGGTTACAAATCCAAATCAGAGCACCATACCAGACACTATGAAGTAAATTAACTATCCCATCCAAAACCAGTACAAAATGGACATCAATAGCCTAAGTCCAATCTCTTCTCCAGTATTTTGAGTAAGAAATGCTGAGTCAAATACAAAATACACTAACTCCAGTTCAGTAAAACACTTAAATCCCAACTACTCAATGAACTAAAAAATTGTTACCTGCAAAACAAGCAACCAACCTAAACAGAACCCAGTTGTAGGGAAAGTTAATCCACAGCCACTTCAACTGTCTACTGTACTACACATCTGAAAGTTCTCACATGACACTTAGATGTACAGGAGAGATTCATTCCTTAGAGTCATAGCTACTCAAGGGATGAGATTATACAGACCTTTCTGCCACCATAGAGTCCTGGAGGGTTCTGTGTAGCAAACAACATGAAGCGAGGATGAGCTTTGACAACTTCCTGGGTCTCGGTAATGAACAGCTCCCTGTTATCATCCAACAAACGGTTGAGAGCCTCCAGAACATCAGTGGGAGCCAAATTCAGTTCATCTAGAACTATCCAGTAACCCTTTCTCATTGCATCTATGAGAATGCCTTGAAGTGAACAGAAAAAGTCCCAGTTAAAGATCTAACAAGCTAAACTGAACAGAAGCACACATTCAGATGCTTTTAGCAACCTTTTTACACTCAGTATAAATGCTAATAAAGAGATGGACGCAACAGTATTGTTTCTGAATCATCTTCTTCACATCCAGTACAAGAAGTATGAGGAGACAAACATCAGCTCTTAAGAACTCACTGAAATTCACATAAGTGATCATCACTAATGTGCAACTACTAATTCTACAACAGGTCATCACTCCATTGTAATAAAATAGAGAAGTAAAGCAGAAAAGAGGAAAGAAACAGCGAAGTGACAAGGGAATTTGGAGTAAACATAATATGCTCACTCACCTTCCTTAAACACCAACTTCCCAGAGGCATCTGATGTATAACAGCCAATATATTCCTGGATGTCAGTATGCTCATGATTGTTAATCCTTACACAGTGATTTCCAGTAGCAGCAGCCAACCAGCGAATTAAACTGGTTTTACCAACCGAGGTTTCTCCTTGAATCAGTACTGGATGACTCCTAAAAAGGAATAACCAACATTGTGATTTAGAAGCACAAGTTGTATCTTTCTCTTATGCTTTGATACATCACCAAAATACACTTCCAAAATACTACAACGTGACTCACTTGGAATATCCAAGATGATACATTAACAGGGGAATATAAGCAACTTGACTTGCAAGAGCTAACTGCTCTGCATTAAGCTTGACGTGGCAGTGTGAAGTAAGTTACTCAAACTGCTAATTTCTAGATTATCATTTAAGTAAAACAAGTTCTGGCAGTAATATGGTTTAAGATGACAAAAAATACACGTATAAATTAACTGTAAAGCAGAAATAACATGGAGGTTACTCAAGGCAAACCATAAAGGCTCAACAGGCACCAACACTCAAGGCCCAAACAAACATCTTCAACTTAGTCTTTTTAGTGGAAAAGTTGAAACAGACTTACCCTGCAGACACAACTCTGGCAATGTCTTTAAGATTAAGCTTAACTGAAGGTGTTAACACATAAGTCTCATCTTCAACAGGTTCTTTATCCCCAGCTGAAATCCAGTATCCTTCTATGAGTACAAATCTCCCTCCTTGGGGTTTTGGTATTTGCTAAGGACACATAACAGAAATAACCAGTTTTACAAAAGAGTTTCAATTTGCTAATGAAGACAACTACAGAATACATTGCAGTGGTGTAACAGTAAGAAGTAATTTTAAATGAATCCCTGAGAACTCCTTCAGGAAGCACTGTCCCCATGGCACTGAAGGGAAATTACAGGAAAGGTCTGACTAGATTATTTCAGTGTCACAAAGTAGAAATCTTTGCCAGTGCTATAATGTCATGGTTTAGCAGGGAGCTGCTTTTGCTTGGTAACAGGGGGAGCGGGTTGCAGTGAAGACCCAGTAAAGAGTTTTTGGACTCTCCCCCAGCTCCTGGTTTCAGATCTACCTCCAGCCCAGAGGTACAAGAGCCCAGAGTGGTACAAGGTGGAGGTGACCACTCAGACTCCACAGTCAGAGAAGGAGGAAGGAAGGAGGAGCACCAGAACAGAGACCCCTCTGCAAGCCGTGGTGAGAATGCAGCTGTGCCCCTGCAACCTGTGGATGGCAAGGGCAGAACTGAGAGCTCTGTGTGAGTGCATCTGGACAGGCAAGAGACTGTGTGAGGAGGCAGCCATGGTGCAGGCTGTGCTGGAGCCTGTGTGCCGCAGAGCAGCCCCACACGAGAGGCAGAGAGGAGCTGCAGCCCTTGGGATAAATGCACATCGGAGCAGCCTGTGCAGGGCTGCCATGTGTGTGAGGTACCTCAAGGACATGCAGGGAGGACTGGTGCAGAGCCCACCTGCTCTGGGGAGAGACAAAAGACAGAAGCTATCAGGAATGGACTGATTGTTCCCTGCCCCCTTGAGCTGTTCATGGGGGAGGAGGTAAAAACACCGGGATCAGGGCTCTGAGCCTGGGGAGAGGGGAGGGGTGGGGAGAAGGTGGTCTTAAAGGGCTGGTTGAGTCGTTGTACCACTCTGTGTTGTTTTGTTTATGTTTTGGGGTTTTATGCTTTAGTTGGTGTTGCATTAAATTATTTTCTGTTTTCTTCCCCAAGCCGAGTAGCCTGGTCTGTTTTGTCCTGGACCTTAAGCAGCAATTAAGCTCTCCCTGCCCTTTGGCAATCCTCAGGTCTTTGGTACTTGAGGCTAATTATGATCTTTTATCCCCTGAGGGGCCTAAACCAGGACACACAAATATTAGAATTTCTCAAGAGTCCTAGCACTGAATTTTGAAGTACACTTCCAGGCAGAAAATTGGCTTTTATATTTTTATATATATACATATTTTAATACATATTTTCTATTATGAAGGGGTTTATTCTGAAGCAAACATCTCTCCTACAATTGGCTTCCCCATCCCACCTGCCCAGTGCTTCATGCAAACTCATGCTGGGCTCTCATCACCAGTGAGATTCTTCCTTTCTCATTAGAGACAAAGCACAGATGTTCACTTGGTATCCATATGTTCTAAAAACGAAAGCTTGTGAAAGCTCCTGAAAAGTCTGTGAAAGCTTTGCAGTTGGACTCATTGTACTAAGCTTCCCACACTCCACAATGCTGTAATTATTCAGACTTTACGTTTTTTCAAATCAGCAAACCAGCTAACAAAGAAGCATTTCAAACAGCTTAAGAATTACAAAGAAACAGTATTCATTTTTGGTTCATAGTGCTTATAACATGAAAAACAGGACTGCAAGATAGAAATGTAGAGGGAAAAGGCAGAGAAGACAATTAAGAATAAATTCTATTATGAATACTGAACAACTCTATACAGGCTTAGTTACCTACCTGCTTGAGAAGGCTTTTGATGTTCCCAGAGACTATATGTTGGCAAATTAGCTTTTGAACTACTGGGTGAGAGCTTCTGTCAAGCTGTGTCAGGAAACTCAAACAGAAGCCCTAAGAAGAAATATTTTCAGTGACAAAATTAGAAACCATTAGGAAAAAAACCAGAAATTAAAGCACAACTTCCATTCAATACTGCACTTAGGAAAGTGAATTAGCCTTTATCCTAACAGTCTTTGTAGAGACTACATATTGAAACAAACCCCAGCATAGGTAATCACCTCATACAGTGAGCGTGGGATGCTGCTACACGGATTAGATGCTGCAAATCTCAGTGCCCTGCAAAGCGTGCGCAGACTGTAGTGAGGTCTGTGGCCAGTTCCATCCACCAGCTTTGTTTCTGCTTCCTTTCTCACAGATAAATAAAACCTGCAAAAAGAAAGAGTTGCCTTGAGATAGGAGACCTTGATATACAGGTTGCATAGAGTTGTTACTAATCAGACCTTGATATACAGGGAAAGACTATAAGCTCCAAGTATTCTAAGCATTTAACAGTTCTTCAGGTTACTGCAGGCAGACAGTACACCTTCACAGGAAGGAAAGGTAACTTTAGTCTCACAGAGGGGAAAGAGGATTACAACAATACAGCTATTCTGAATATAAAAAAGTAAATCTCTTGCTCACAAGTACAGAAACCTCCATTTCCCAAGGCTATGCAAACTGCTTCTTGGAGAGCATTATAGTGTTTCCCAAACCAGAGACTACAGCTACATACTTTCTTTTTGTCACTTATTCCATCAAGGATTTAAAGAGATTCCAACCAACTTACTTCACAACTCCTTGCACTGTATTTTTGTTCACATTCAAGCCTCTCAGATAATCCATGATAAGAACCTGCAGGTCTCCTTCATTTCTCAATTCCTCTACGTAAAGTTCAGTAAACCTGTGAGAATCAAGTTAATACGTAAGACTTGAGACACCTGACCACATTAAAACACTCATGTTATATGACATTCTCACAGTGTATAACATTTAAAGCTGTGTGAGCAGCAGAGTACTGACTTGTTAAATTACTTATGGACTCAAGAACCAGAGTAACTTAAAAACTAAGGTATTACTAACGCTTTCAAGTAATTATTTTAACATAGTAGTCTGAAAATGCACTGTGGGACTGTATTTTTTTCATGTTAAAATGTGAAAACAATTTGCAGTAGATATCCAAATGTTACAGCCTGAATGCTGGAGCACTGACGCTGTGGGAGCACTTCTCAATGTGAACTCTCTAATGACCTTCATTTGTAAAACTGGACCTTTATGAGCAATACCATTGCTCGGGGTGGGTATTTTTGACCAATGCAAATATCAATTCCTTTAAACTTCACAAGCCATGCTGAACCTGAAGTCTCCTTTCTTTTGTGTTGCACTCATTTTATTTCCTTTCACTACAATGACAGGAAGGCTAACAGCAATAAAACCTTCCTTTGTCACTCATAACTACAGATGGGTTACATACAATTAGTGCATCTCTACAATCTTGCAGTGTTTATGAATTGGGTAAGGGACTACACATGTGACTTTTGGCACTCATGAGGGAAACTGAGTCAAATACAAGCAGAAAGACTTTGCATTCAGGAACAGGTAGTACTCAAAACAAGCATTTATCACAACTCCTGTTTCCTGGCCACAGCCTTAACGTTTGAAGATCGCACATGAAGTATTTTGAGTATCCCATACCTGCTCTGCCATGCAAACCACCTTCTGAGTGAACAAGGCTGAATATGCAGCTTTTTGCAAGGCTCATCAACACTGCTGAGTTATCAAGAGAAAGACTGCTAAATAGATACAATGCACTTGTCTTTATCACCTCCATGAGGAACATAAACTACGAGAGCAGCATTCTCAGGCACTGACAGCTTAATTGTAAAGAATGATCATTCCTTTCCTTGCCCTGGGACAATACACTATTGCTAGAGCATTTGTTCATGCTCAGCAGCTTTATAGAGATATTTTCTTGATGTTACTTCATGAAAACCATTCACTATGATGTTGAAAGCACCTCTCAGAAGTTAACTTGTGTTCAGATGTACATCCTCAGTCTTCAAACAAGGCGCTCGTCAACAGTTCAACTCATGAAGCTAGTCAGTGTCTTTTTTAGTTTAACTAAGTGTTTTGTCACAAAACCATTACTTCCTACCTGTTTCTTATTCCTGGAGGAAGATTTCTCTTTCCTACATCTGTAGCTGGATTCATGCATGCAAACAAGCGAAAATCAGGGTGACGGACAAGAGGCTCTAAAGGAAAACAAATGAGAGACATCAATATCCTGCGTTTAGCACTAACCTTATTATGTTAAATGAGGTCTCTCTCATCTAAGCAAGCTTTCTGTTACTGCAGAACTACATTTTCCCAAAATGCCAGTGTGAAAAGTTTTCAGAGCATAATCCCACGTAATTTTATCTTAACTATCTCTGTATCTTCACCACAGCCATGGGCAAGTGAAACTCTGACTTTCATTTGTGCACAGCAGGACTCAGCAATAAGAACTGTGGTACAGGAAGAAGTGGGGGTAGTGATTTTTGTCTTCCAAACTGCATGTAGCTTAGAGACTGATTGAACTTTGGTCTGCTCGTGGAAGCTGGTTAGTGACTGCCTTTGGATCACTTGTTTCACAGGAGTTTTCTTGCTTTTGCTCTTCCTAGTCTCATCTCTCATTTTGCTGAGGGGTGGTGGGATAGGAGGAGTGAGTGAGCACCTGTATAGGTGCTTAGTTGTTGGTTGGGGTCAATCCAGAAGGACTCAGAAAAAGCAAAGGCCTTGTACACCTATTTCTAGCTGGAGAATATATTCACAGGATCAGTGAAAGACAATTACTACAGTAGCAACTAAACTTCATGTGCCCCTGGCCTTATCTATCAAGCTGCCTCGATGTTACAAAAAACAAATCATCACACTCCTTGAACAGTCTTTAGAGACAGCAATGTTTACTGCAGGCACTGGAGATACCTGCTCCTTGTAATGTCCAGAAAGGCAAAAGCTACAATTTCTGCATGCTGAAGTGTCCTGAACCACAGTGAATTAATGAATCAAAACTCCCATTTCTTGCATAATAATATGAAGTCTAGAAATAACACATGTTAATGTGCCTCTTCTGCACACATTCACTTTAATGGTAGATGTTTTTAACGTAGAGTCATACAGGATAGGGAATTCAGCTAAGTGGATAGCAAGATACAGCATAAACAAGCACAGAAACAGTACCTGTGTCTCCTCTGTCTAGTAACACCAGTGAGCCAGATGATCCTTCCAATAAACCACTCAGGCACTCTAAAGTCTCTGCTGCAGCCAAGTTTATCTCATCCAGTAAAATCCACTCTCCTTTTTTTACAGCTTGTGCCAGAGTACCCTAAAAAATAAGATCAGTTTGGCAATCATGGAACCAGCAAAGATTTATCAACTGAAGCATCTGTATACTGCAATACTTGTTTTGCAGTCTATGGGTTGGTTAGACAAATGCCAATTCCAGAGTTGTAGATGCAAGAGCAGTTTTATTGCTCTTCCTCAGAAACAGCAAGTATCTTGCAAGTTGCACAAGTCAGTTATCACCATTATTATTTAGCACTGAGACTGGCTCAGATAACAGAATAAGTCTGTCATGTATGCAATGCTGCCCATCAGCAATAGCCACCACTGTGGTGGTACACAAGGTTCACCAACATCACTGTGAGACTAACAACAGTTAATCTAAAGAAATCCAAAGGCACAAGCAACAGCTCCTCAGGGAACCATATCTTATTAATTAAAAGAAAGTCAGACGTTTTCCAACTAGTCACACAGTCATTTTTTTAAAAAGATAACTGCTTGCATGCTTTACATAACATTTGAGGGCATACGTTTAGACTAACAAGGATGCATAATACCATCATAGTTTCCCCTAATCACACTTGATGTCATTAAGAACACTCTGTCATAAGTCTGAAGCATTTCAGAAAAATCATCACTTCTAGATAAACAGCACAGACCCTCAATACTAAATCCTTCACAGGAATCCCTAGGCAGGAGCACATCCTCCTGAAAGCTACTCAAGATGTTTCTTCTAATGTCATACACTTGAAAAGATGGTATGTCATACTGCTGATACTCTTCTGTCATCTCAGTCCTAATTCCTATAATACAGCATTAATGTGTTACCACAAAACACTCTCCCACTCCCCATCTCATCACCGCCTTCTTGAAGGAGCACATGTTGTTCCACAGAGTTCTCACGGAACAAGCTTTGCTTCACAGCAAGACTCTTGCCAGGAAGTTATTTATATAAAATACTGATTGCAAAGTCTTTTAAATGCTTCTCCTTTTCCTTCCTTGCATCAAAATGCTAATCTCTAAAGTACCTCAACAAATGCAAACAGAAGAGCGTTTTCTGTCATTTTCATCTGTTGATGAGCGTGATTCAGTTTAAGACCAAATGCCTCCCACTTCTCCTTCAGAGGTGAGCCTGTAAGCAAAACACATTTCAGCTTGGACCTTCAGAACAATAACACAACCAATGTTCAACAACAGGAATTTAACCAAGTTGTTTCAAGCAAAGAGTAAACTTGGCTGAGCAGCAGAAGCATTCAAGTTCTGCAGATGACATCTTCTGAATTAAAAAACCAAAACAACAACAACAACAACAAAATTTTGCAGCTTGAGTGTTGTTTTTTTGTTTTGTTTGGGCTTTTTTTAGTTTAGCTGAACAATACTGACATATAAGTACAGATAATTTGCTATTCATAGAATCATAGAATGGCAGGGTTGGAAGGGGCCTTCAGAGATCATCTGGTCCAACCCCCCTGCTGAAGCAGGTTCACCTAGATCAGGTCACATTGGAACATGTTCAGGCAGCTCTTGAAAACCTCCAAGGAAGGAGCCTCCACAATCCCTCATTCCAGCATGTCCTAGCTTAGCAAAAAGTACTTATCATAGAATCACAGAATTTAAGGGCTGGAAAGGACCTCAAAAGATCATGCAGTGCAACTCCCCTGCCAGAGCAGAACCACCTAGAGTAGATCACACAGGAACTCGTCCGGCTGTGTTTGGAATGTCCCCAGAGAAGAAGACTACACTGCACTTGGTTCCAGCATGACTACTATGACTCTCCAATTCCCAGAGACAGACATCTCAGGAAAATAAATGAAAGTTTTAAAACCTTACGCCAGAACTGATGAACAATAAACACTTCAGTGACAGTAAAAACACTGTTCCTTTGCAAGTTAGAGATTTCGGCTTGTCTCTATTTTAGGATTGTCAATACTGGCCTCAAGTAGTCTTTAAAACACATATTTTCCTTAAACACTTGTGGGAATTTATTTGAATATCTGCATATTCAGAAGGACCAGTGAAAAGAAGTCATTGGGTAACATTAATAATGAGGTTTTCTTGGCCTACACTGGATGAAAACTACAACTTCACTTGTTGAACTGATCAAGAACCAAAAAGCACCTTATGTAAGGCCAAGGATGAACAACTGTCTGTCTCAAAAAGGCTGTGAAGTATAAAACAAAAAAAAATTATATTTGGAGACAAAAACCACAATGGAAAAAAAAATAAAGCACTAGGCAAGTCAGCATCACTGACAGTGAAACCAAGTCATCAGCAAGTTCTTAAAGTCATTACTACCCTAAGACAGCTATTACTTTGGGTTTTTTTTTATTGTTTTGTTTTGCATTCTTTTTAAAATAGAACGTATTTATAAGATCTAATGAGGTTCCAGGACTGAAAGAAAGTATGAATGCATTCACATGGAAGACTGACACACACCAACAAGGACTGCTCATGAGCGTGTTGAGTGGAGATTGGATGTCAAGGGCACCACAGGTCAGACAAGTCAGACTTCACACTGGCAGATATAACTAACAGCAGTGATGAGACAGAAACAAACTCAAAATAAATACCCAAAACCTAACCACTGTGTTAACAGTATTTTGAACAGACAGGGAATTTTTCAAAAACAGAAGAAAAGTGGATTAAAAAAAACAAAACACAACAAAAAACCCTACCCTGCAAACAAACTCAAATTCGAAGAACAAAAAACTCCCCAGTATTTTTCTACTCTCTGTGACAGTTCACTGCTAATGATGTGGGTTTGATCAGTCTGAATTCTCACCAGATGCATTTTCCTTTGCTTCCTTGTTAACAGCAGATTTATGAATATGCTGCATTAGTTTTAGCAGATCATGCCAACGTTTCTGCCTGTAGCAGGTCTGAATGTGCCCCAAGAATGTTTGATTTTTCTTCCTAGAGAATGTCTGAGAGAAGAGTTCTTCAAAAGACTCTCGCAGAGGTAGCCAGATCAGTTTGTTATCCACAGGCTTGTAACTGAAGGGAAGGAAAAGTGTGATTACTTATTTGTGACACAGGAACTAGCATCTGTGAACTAAAAAATAAACCCCAGTTACTGAAACAACAACACTGTGTGTGAAGGAAGCCTGGCTTCCCAAGTTTTTTACTCAACTGAAAAACAAACTAAGGTTGCACATAACTATAATGCAATTTATGGGGTGATTTTAAAACACCAGCAAAATATTTTTACTGCTACCAAGCAGCATGTCCAGTGAATATTACACCATATTTATACTGAACAGCTTACCTGTTTTTATTGAGACATTGGGTTGTGCTTTTAAATGACTTCATCACAGCTTCTGCATGCCAATGTGTTTAAGACATTTAATGCTACTACGTAAGGGTCTAAATCCATTTTTTTTTATAACACAACTACACTTGCATTAGAAGCTGTTTCTGATACTGCTACTTTATTATGCAGAACACACAAAACACTAGTAAGTGACTCACCCCCCTAACAGATCTGCTGTGTCACTTTGTTGGTTCATGTTGATAACCCTCAGATGGTGCCCTTGAAACAGAAACAGAAAGCATCATTAACTTGTGGGGTTTTTTATTTGTTCCTTGTTTTTTAAGTCATCTTCATGTAAGTTACAGTCCTTGAACTTTATTTACCTGTAATATGAGCAAGGTACTGAACGGTTGAGGTTTTGCCAGTTCCTGTTTCACCAACCAAAAGCACAGGCTCTCCTTTGACCACACAAACTGCAAGCTGTTCAATCAATACTGTGGAGGGCCGTGTGGCAGCAAAGGTTTGTTTTGCTCTGAAAAAACAAAGGAAGCAACTCAAACTCAAGATTTATCAAGAAGTTCATTTCTATTTTACTTTTATTATTTTTTAGAGGAGGGTTAAATTTAGGATTTTTTTTTGGTAGATGAAAAATGTAGGTTTGGAAAAAAACCTGATTTCCAGATACTCTTACAGGTTACTTATTTTTCTCAAGATACAAACTAGAAATTCAGGGTTGCCAAAGAAGTTCTTGCCCAATGAAGTTTGTGCCACATACTACAAAAACGTCCCTTTACGAATACAGATTCATCAAAATATTATTAGAACAGATGTGGATCATAGAATCATAGAATGGTGGGGTTGGAAAGGACCTTCAGAGATCATCTACTCCAACCTCCCTGCAGAAGCAGGTTCACCTAGATCAGGTGGCATAGGAACATGTCTAGGTGGGTTTTGAAAAACCTCCAAAGAAGGAGCCTCCACAATCCCTCTGGGCAGCCTGTGCCAGGGCTCCCTCACCTCAACACTGAAATAGTTTTTCCTCATGTTTAAATAGAACTTTTTGTGTTCCAGTTTCATCCCATTACCCCTTGTCCTGTTGCTAGTGACTACAGAAAAAAGTGCTGCCCCAACCTGCTGACACCCACCCTTTATATATTTGTAAATGTCCCCCCTCAGTCTCCTCTTTTCTAGACTAAACAGCCCCAGGTCCTGCAACATTTCCTCATATGAAAGATGTTCCAGTCCCCTGATCATCTTGGTGGCCCTGTGCTGGCCTCTCTCCAGCAGCTCCCTGTCCCTCTTGAGCTGAGGAGCCCAGAACTGGACACAGGACTCCAGATGAGGCCTCAGCAAGGCAGAGAAGAAGGGAAGAAGAACCTCCCTTGACCTGCTGCCCACACTCTTCTTGATGCATCCCAGGCCTTCTTGGCCTTCTTGGCCATGAGGGCACATTGCTGGCTCATGAAGAAACTCTAGTTCAAATGAAGCTGAATATCTCCATGTTTTGGCTACTAATAGTACAATAGCTAATAATAGTATGATGCAGACAGCCTTAAAGAGACACAAGGTAAAAGTCAGAAGACAAGAGAAAGAACTCATCACATTCCTTTCATTAGAATGAGGGCGTCACTTTGCCTTTTTTGGTCCATCCTGTAACTTCCAATTTATTTTATTTCACCAAAACATATTTCAATTCAGAGGGAAGCTACAAGATATCCTACCTATGTACAGTGAGAGCCTGGGTCTGTTTCTTCACGAGATGCACTCTGCCAACAGTGACTTCTTGTTCCCGTATAAGAATTTCTGGTTTATGGAGCTCACAAAAGAACTCCACCTGTGAAGAAAGCACCATTTCCAATGTTAACATTACCTGCAACACCACACTAAGAATAGCCATGCCATGCTAACCAGTATTACTTTGCAGTAAGCTAATTTATCATGGTAAGATTTTTGTGTTTTAGAGGTTTCTAATACTCGTTACCTAAAACACTGAAAGACTTCAGAAGTGTTGTTGTCTGTACAAACAATGTCTTTCCATTTAATAACTTGGTAATGGGTCTATGCTATTATCTTTCTACTTTGTCCATTTCCATGGTAGTTCAACTATATAAACTTGAACCTGGGAGCACTTACAGTAACTAACAATAAAGAAACAATCTCCCACAGTACGTGCCTCTGTGTAAACAAGGATATTTTGCCTTTGGCAGGGGATAATACATTCCTGCATTGAAATTATGCAAAGGAAGAAGCAGAAACAGAAAAATCCACAGAAGTTTCAGTGATCCATCTATTTCAAAGGTAACAAAAGAAGGGGATTTCTTTCACAATCAAACTTCTAGAGTCAGAAATAGCTGACGAGGTAATGGTTTAGTTTAACTCAGCCATTTATATAACATTTTATTGATATGTAACTTTTAGCCTCTAGAGAGGTACTTGATTTTGGAATCAATTATTCAACAACTAAACAAGTAACTTAAGTTCACTGTAATCACCAAAGACAAACCATGTGCTTTACTACTCTGCATCTAGCAGCATTGTGTGCTTAGGAACCTGCCATCATTATTCATACAAGGAAAGGCTGTGGGAACTGGGGCTGTTTAGTCTAGAAAAGAGGAGACTGAGGGGGGACATTTACAAATATCTAAATGGTGGGTGTCAGCAGGTTGGGGCATCCTTTTTTTCTGTTGTATCTAGCAACAGGACAAGGGGTAATGGGATGAAGCTGGAACACAAAAAGTTCCATTTAAACATAACAAAAAACTATTTCACTGTGAGGTGAGGGAGCCCTGGCCCAGGCTGCCCAGGGAGGGTGTGGAGGCTCTTTCTCTGGAGGTCTTCAAGACCTACCTGGACATGTTCATGTGTCACCTGATCTAGGTGAACCTGCTTCTGCAGGGGAGCTGGACCAGATCATCTCTAGAGGTCCCTTCCAACCCCTATCATTCTACAATTCTATGATTATTTCATACGATAACATCATTTACAATCTGCTCTTTCTGGAACTTTCAGAGAAGAAAAAAAAATGAAGCTCAAAATAAAACAGGAGAAAACGTAGATCCTGAGATGATAGTACAGAGAGCAAAAAGTGTTTGAGACAGAGAGTCGGGTGCAATTTATAAAAAAAAATATAGCAGAACAAATTCTTTAGACACTAAAATAACTACAAGTTACAGAATATTATCAATAAGCATCATGTTAATTGCAGCTCAACATACCTTTTTCTTGGAAATGTTTAGCTTGCTTCCAATAACTTTTGCCATTTTCTGTCTGCTCCCTTGGTTGGACAGCATAGCTGTGAAACAGTCCAGTGCCTGTCAAGGGGAAAACAAATTTCTTCAATACAAATTTTGTATGATATGATCTGACTGACAAGCACCATCTTAACTTACAAGAGCCTGAAACCAATGCAGCCATCATAACTAAAATTATTTCACTGTCCACAGAGACGGTCAAACAACAGAGTTCAAAAGGATGCAACTTCTAAACTTTGTAGTTTAGTGGGTTTCTACTGAAAGCAGAAACTTTTCAATGTCCATTCACAGAAGCTATTTTACATGAACAGACTAAAATGGAGAAGGAAGTAACATTCTAAAATCTCACATCTTATAGCTACCTCTGACTGATGCACAGCCAAAAACTTCCAAACCATGAATGCAAATTGATGCACAGGAAAGAAGTCTCATATTACAAGAAAAAGGAAAGACTTTTAAAAGTTTTTACTCTCACTCATATGCAATCCCAGCTCCTACTAGTTAAATTACATTTCAGCATGCGGTTTGTATGACAGCAGTAAGCCTGAGTTGGCTTTAAGCACATTACCGCAAACAACTTTTCAAGTCATGAGGAAAGCCTCCGACAGACATCTTGCAAACATTGCAACTACAACCCAACTGCTTCACATAAAACTAAACGTAAACTCTCATTTCACATCCTCAAATAGAATATTTCAAGAGTTGAGACAATGCTAGAATTTGGGTGAGCAATTTCTGCATCAAGTCTTACTGCACCTCCTGAAAAATATTCACTGCTGTGGTTGAAGAACTACTGTCAAAGTTGTAAGCAATCCTGCTGCACCAGTTCAGCAAGTCTCTGAAAGGAAAAAAAAATGAAAAGATTTGGTACAATCAAGCCAAAACATACAGCACCTTCTTCCATGTTCAGCTTGAGCTCAGCTTACATCATGTTTTGGTGACTGCATGTTTAGCTGCTGTGTAAGTTGTACTCAGGAAGGCACATATGAGAAGGACCACTAATTATAAAGAGTAGCCTAGCACATAAAGACCAGTGCTGCTTTTAGATACATTACTTAGAAATAGATAACACACACCCCATTATAGGATAAATAATACAAAATGGAAAAAAGTATAAAAGCAACAAGCTGCTCATCCAGGAAGGTATAAAAAAACCTGTTTCTTCAAGATACTGATTTCATGTAAACAATAAAATCTTCTGAAAGGCTTGACTCTAGAAAAACAACTGCTGTTTTAAAATTAGCAGCACTCTTATGCTTCACAAAACCCTTAAGTACTACCTACGCCTAGTATTTACTGAACAATTTACACCGATACTGGTTACAGAAATTCCAAGTAGAATTGACATTTGGTACTAGAAAAGGAAATAATAGAACAATTATCTCTGGACAAGAGGAAATGGGCTTTCACCAAGGGGGAGTTAGATTGGAGATTAGAAGTAAGTTCTTCACTGAAAGGGCTGTTAATCACTGAACAGGCTGCCCAGGGAGAAGGTGGGAGTCCTCATGCCTGGAGGTATTTAAAAGTCATGTAGATGAGGTTCTGAGGGATGGGATTGGCAGTGTGAGGTTAGAGTTTGTCTTTTCCAGTACTCAGTACATTTCAGTTCTTAACTAGAACTGGTATTTTATGTTAAAAATCAATTCAGAAGTAATTCATATGGTCTGAAACCAACTTGGCACCACATGTGACAAAACTTTCCTCAAATAATTAAGTGTAGCAAATGGAAAGTCCTAAATAATCTCAATGTAAAGTAAAAGATATATTAGGCATTATGTTTAAATGAAAAATCAATTTTCCCCAGTTTCTGTGAGATTCCAGTTTAGTTACTCAAACTTTTCTCACTATTTAAAACAAAAACAAGAAAAATGTAAACCCTTCTATCTCTGCAGGTAGCTGACTAAATTTCCTTCTAACAAACATAAGAAAAGACAACCTTAATGATAGTTCTCGTCCTTCCAGATTTGGTTTCTTGTTTTCTGATATTGTTTCTGGTGAATGTTCTGATACATGCCCAGAGCCAGAAGTGCCGTTTTCTGATGCCTGGTACTTGTCTCCAGTAAGGTCAATGTAAATGTCTAGCAAGTGATCAGTTACCAGAGCAAGGTTGGGGTATCTCCTTTGCAGAACCTGAAAAAAAAACCCACAAAAAAAAAAGAAATGAAAAATGAAAAAGTCTTTAGCACTGGAAGGAAATCATCAGCTCCCCAGATTTAAACAGGATACACACTCAAGCTAATAAGCTGAACAAAACCACTCACTTGGAATCTATCATCTGAAGAAAATTAAAGTTATTGCCACTTGTGCTACATTGATCCTGATGTCAGAAGTGAAAGTTGCCAAGTCAATTCTATTTCAATCCATTTGCACAAGTACCAATAGGAAGAACAAAAAGTGCATTCAATCCTATCTAAACTCAAATCATGGTCATAGAACTGACAAAACAAATTCTTAACTCCTGTCTGTCTTATGACATCTTTGAACACTTAAGTTGTCTGTTCACTGCTGACAAAGACACATTAAGGGGCTATTTTTCCTTTTATGATTTCCTCTCAGCTCAGTTCTCCCCCCTAAAGCTTGCGGAACAAAGTTATTGCTTCCCAAAACAAGCTTATAAACAACACAGACCAGAAACACCAGTCTTACCCTGCCAGACTGATTTAAGATCAATGAGAAGAACGAGTCTATTTTCAAGACAAGCAAGTGGATGTTTTCTACCACTGTTTCCTATTGTAATACACAGAATCTTACAGTGTTTGATTCATACATTTTTGTGACTTGAGCTATAAAGTTACAAAAAAGAACAGCAGAAACCTAGTGCTAAATGACACATTTAACACCAAAGATCCATTGTTTCTTAAGGTTTTGACAGATGAGCTTTACTTGAGTATTGCTCTTTTCTGGATGTCATCTGACATCAGTTTGGCCACAGGATCTTTTTTAATATTGCCATTGTGGACTTCCTAAAATGCCTGCCCATGTGGATTTACTTGGAGTAGAAGCAGGCTACAGCACACACAACTGAGTAACTCCATCAAACTACCTGCAGAGGCCACCCCGTGTGTCTACTTGCTTCAGCAAAACCTACAAGTATGAAATAAGAGACATTTTTGCCCCATGCATAACAATTAGCTGACACATGACAATGGAAAAACACATAGCTGGCTGCTGAATGAGTCCAAAAGAGTTAGTCAATTCCCCCTTCATTGTTCACTGGGCATTTCTGTATGAGGAAAGGCTGCGGGAACTGGGGCTGTTTAGTCTGGAGAAGAGGAGATGGAGGGGGGATAGTATCTAAATGGTGGGTGTCGGGAGGTTGGGGCAGCACTTTTTTTTCTATGGTAGCTAGCAACAGGACAAGAGTTAATGGGATGAAGCTGAAACACAAAGAGTTCCACTTAAATACAGGAAAAAATTATTTTACTGTTGAGGTGAGTGAGCCCTGGCACAGGTTGCACAGGGAGGGTGTGGAGGTTCCTTCCTTGGAGGTCTTCAAGACCCAACTGGACACGTTCCTATGTGACCTGATCTAGATGAATCTGCTTCTGCAGGGGGGGTGGACTAGATGGTCTCTAAAGTTCCCTTCCAATTCTACCATTCTGTGATTCTATGACTTTCTAGGAGATCGAACAGGCTTTTGGCTAGTTCGGGTCAGCTGTCCTGGCCATGCTCCCTCCCAGCTTCTTGCATATCTGCTTGCAGGTGTCATGGTTTGACATGACAGCCTTTTCTGGTAAGGAGGAAGGGGCTGTAAAGATGGCGCCTGTAAGAAGTTGTTTGCAACTCTCCCCAGCTCTGAGCCAGACCCACGTCTGGGGCTGAGCCAATTAGATGCCTCCACCATCACTTTTTAAGAAGAAGCCGGAAGAGGAGGTTGCTTTTCCTCCATTTTTTTCCTGCTTTTTCCTTCTTCTGTCTCTTCTTCTTCTTCTGGCTGGT